>QODF01000029.1:4640062-4798712 GCA_024372805.1 Oostethus manadensis
TTCTCAATCCCACTGACATGCCTTCCATAGAGGAAGCAGAGTCTGAGGATACGTACGTGGACAGTTCTATCACCGTGGCTGAGGTAATTGGGGTAGTCAAATCACTCCCCAGTGGCAAGGCTCCGGGGGTAGACGAGTTCCGCTCAGAATTTCTCAAGGCTCTGGATGTTGGAGGACTGTGTTGGTTGACACGCCTCTACAACATTGCATGGAAGTCAGGAACAGTACCTCTGGACTGGCAGACCGGGGTGGTGGTCCCCATTTTTAAAAAGGGTGACCGGAGGGTGTGTTCCAACTATAGGGGGATCACACTCCTCAGCCTTCCTGGGAAAGTCTACTCCAGGGTGCTGGAGAGAAGGGTACGACCGTTAGTCGAACCTCGGTTAGAGGAGCTGCAATGTGGTTTTCGTCCCGGTCGCGGAACACTGGACCAGCTCTACACCCTTGCAAGGGTACTCGAGGGTATGTGGGAGTTTGCCCAACCAGTCTACATGTGCTTTGTGGACCTGGAAAAGGCATTCGACCGTGTCCCTCGTGGTGTCCTGTGGGGGGTGCTCCGGGAGTACGGGATTGATGGTCCGCTTCTACGTGCCATTCGGTCCTTGTACAATCGAAGCAGGAGCCTGGTTCGCATTGCCAGCAGTAAGTCGAGCTTGTTTCCGGTGAACGTTGGCCTCCGCCAAGGCTGCCCTTTGTCACCGATTCTGTTCATAATCTTCATGGACAGAATTTCTAGGCGCAGTCAAGGTGTTGAGGGAGTCCAGCTTGGTGACCTTAGGATCTCGTCTCTGCTATTTGCAGACGATGTGGTCCTTATGGCCTCATCAGGCTGTGACCTTCAGCGTTTACTGGAGCGGTTTGCAGCTGAGTGTGAAGCTTCTGGGATGAGACTCAGCACCTCCAAATCCGAGGCCATGGTTCTCAGTCGGAAACGGGTGGACTGTACCCTCCGGGTTGGGAGTGAGGTCTTGCCTCAGGTGGAGGAGTTCAAGTATCTCGGGTTCTTGTTCACGAGTGATGGAAGGTTGGCGCGTGAGATCGACTGACGGATCGGTGCAGCGTCCGCAGTAATACTGGACCGTCGTGGTGAAGAGAGAGCTGAGCCGGAACGCAATGCTCTCTGTTTACAGATCGATCTACGTTCCCACCCTCACCTATGGTCATGAGTTATGGGTCATGACCGAAAGAACGAGATCGCGGATACAAGCGGCGGAAATGAGTTTCCTTCATAGGGTGGCTGGACTCACCCTAAGAGAAAGGGTGAGGACCTCGGCCATCCCGAAGGAGCT
The DNA here is from genome assembly GCA_024372805.1 of Oostethus manadensis. Classification (NCBI taxonomy): domain Eukaryota; kingdom Metazoa; phylum Chordata; class Actinopteri; order Syngnathiformes; family Syngnathidae; genus Oostethus; species Oostethus manadensis. Next base: position 4,641,352 of record QODF01000029.1, read on the forward strand.
CAGAGTAGAGCCGCTGAGCCTTCACATCGAAAGGAGCCAGTTGAGGTGGCTGCGGCATCTAGTCCGGATGCCTCCCGGGCGCCTCTCTGGTGAGGTGTTTCGGGCATGCCCAGCCGGGAGGACACGCTGGAGGGACTAGGTCTCACAGGTGGCCTGGGAATGCCCTGGTGTCCTCCTGGTGGAGCTGGAAGAGGTCGCCAGAGACCGGGAAATCTGGACTTCCCTACTGAAACTGCTGCCCCCGCGACCCAGATATGCGGAAGAAAATGGAATGGACCAGATTCAGTAAAGAACTCAAAAAAATATACTATACGTACAGTAAATGGGAATGTACATCTGTGACTTTAAAAGGCATGTTTAAAAAAAAAAAAAACAATTACCAAATATTAAAATATAAACAATTGTTTTTTACAACTAAATTCTAAAGAAAATATAACAGCATTTGGTTTGGACAACTTAAATAAACAACATCTATAAATATCCATCCATCTTCCATGCCGCTTATCCTCATCTATAAACAGAAAATGGGGGGGTGTTAGCGAGAATAAAGTGTAAAAATAATAAAATGTAAATTGGCCGTATTTTGGCCTAGGGGTTAGCGTGTTGGCCACAAAAGTCAGGAGATCCGGGGTTGTATCTCCATCTGACGCAATTTCATAAAACACATGCTAATACAGTTAAAATAAAAGCCTGAAGTAGTCCACATGTATCATTTTATTAATATAAACATACATTTGCACTTATTTTAAGCAAAGTTGTTAGAACAGATATATTACAAATATTACAATCCTTGCCTGTAGACTTTATTATAGTATTGTAAATTAGAAATGCATGTGTTTGTAGAAGTCTGGTCTGAAGGTGAACCAGCCAGCAACATTTAATGTGTGCATGGACGGAGCCAAGGGCAAGCCGGAGGCCAAGGTCACCAGCCCTTCTGGAGGACGGCAGGAGTGTGTCATCAGCCCGCTGGAAAAAGGTGTGCGTTTGTGCATCTAACTCACAGGCCAAAAGAAGTTCCACACGTCTTCCGCTAAGCCAACCCCCCCACCGTTCCTCTCTGCTAGATAAGTACGCCATCCAGTTCATTCCCAGGGAGAAAGGCCTCCACACAATTGATGTCAAGTTGGGCTCTCAAGTCCAAGGAACCTCTTTCACCGTCCTGGTCGAGAAGCCGGAGCAGGCTGGAAAGCCCGGTCTGGTCTCAGCATACGGTGCTGGTCTGGAGAGAGGTACCACAGGTGCGTTGACCAAGTAACCCCTGACATGGAGTTTGTCAGACTAAAGAATACAGTGGTCGATAGATTCTTGTGAGTCTTCTGTTTGCATACTGTTCTTTCATGCTGCTTAGGTGCCCAGTCCGAGTTCATCATTGACAACACCAAGGCGGGTCAGGGGGCTTTGGTCGTGACCATCGAGGGCCCATCCAAGGTCAAGATGGACTGTCTGGAGGTGGCTGAGGGCTACAAGGTGCATTACACACCCATGGCTCCTGGAAACTACATCATCAGCATTAAGTATGGAGGCTCTGACCACATCACTGGGAGTCCCTTCATGGCCCGAGTCGCAGGTGACAACCTTTTGCGTCTTTTATTCCTTTTTTCTATTAACTTTGCCTTCTGTCTTTATCTTCTGCTTCTCTTTTCTTCTTCCTCTGCTTTCATGCTGATTGGAAGGTGGAACTTCCTTTTTGACCCAAGAGGGGGAAAAAAGGCTTGTGCATCGTTGGTCTCTCATTAGTGTACTATTATATTTATGAATCAGTGTGTATTGGTAGCATTCTTAGGACAAGTTTATTGTTAATGCGTAGTATTGTAGTTGTTCAGCTCTAATTAGCATGTAAATTGTCTTATACTGCAGTGTTTGTTAGTGTGAAAATTATTACTGCTTACATCGTATACTGGGTAGAAAATTATACTGTTGGTGTAGTATACTTAAACTATATTGTTAGTAGATAATTATTGCTATAGATAGTGTAGTTTGTAAATGTAGTATATGTAATATATAAATGATGTTAGGGTGATATAGTATACAGTAACACTATTATTGTTAGTATATAGTATTATACAGTTATAGCTATAAATAGTGAGGCATATAGATTTATTTCCAGCCTTGCTTTTTTGGTAATATATATTATTAGTAGAGCACAGTAGCTGTACTATAAATCCCCTCAGGATGTGACTGCAATGTGTCACCATGTCCTCTTTCAGGTCCTCCACTGGTGAATGTGAGCAGCGCCAGTTTGTCGTCCACGCTGACTGTAGAACCGCCAGTGGGAGCATCCAGCAGCGGCAACCTGACCCACGGCAGTCCGGACGCCTCGGACGCCAGCAAGGTACTGAGCCGAGGGCTCGGACTCAGCAAGGCCTTTGTGGGTCAGAAGACCAGCTTCTCTGTGGACTGCAGCAAAGCTGGTGAGCCAGACTCCACCCACTGCGCTATTATTGTTGTTTTAGCCTTGGTTTGAATACGTCTCCTCTCCGCCAGGTAAGAACATGTTAGTGGTGGGTGTCCACGGCCCTGAGGTTCCCTGCGAGGAGGTTCTGATCAAGCACCTTGGAGACATGCAGTACAACGTCAGCTATGTGCTCAGGGAACATGGAAACTACGTCCTGGTGGTCAAGTGGGGCGAGGACCACATCCCCGGATCACCCTTCCACGTTACTGTCCCGTGACCAGCTAAGCATATGTTCTGCTCTTTACTTTGTACACTAAATTATTTGCTGCTTCGGTCACACGTTTTTTTTTTAGGATTGTAATAAACTTGTCATTGATAATATAAAAAAAATGAAAATATATCAACATGGGTGAGATTAAAAGGAAATACAAGTATACAAATGTTGCTGCTACTATTTTAAAAGAAGTAGCAAGTGTTAAAAATGGATTCTGCCAAAGTTTTAACTGGAATTCAGATTTGTTTCATGAGCCAAACTTCCTTGTTCTCGCATTCTCCAATTTGCAAATTTTGCTAAGTGTAAATTATGACTGGACTGTACATGTAGACTACTGATGTTCATTAAAATTCCCACAATCCCTTGCAGCTTCATTGCTGTCACAGGGAAGGATTTGATCCTACTGTTGAGTTGTAATGTTTCCCTCGTTGGCCTGCACAGTGAGGGCATTGCTCTGGTCCACTAAAGATGATTTTCTATGTAAGGGGAAACATTTTGTACTGTGGATCAAGTGTTTTAACAGTGAGTGAATCACTGATAATGTACATTTGATAATAAAAATGAACTGGAATAAAGAAGGGTGACCTCTGTAGTGATTTTTGTGCTTAGAAAAGAACAAGTGTGACGTTCATTCCGAAATATTGGACTTCTTTGTGGAAATGTATGTTTAGATGTTGCCTATGCATTACAATTATATATTAGTCTCATTATATAAGTTAGCTTCTTTTTTACACTCGTCTTTGTCTAGTTGTGGGGAAGACCAAAAAGCCACCAAGGATGCAATTAGCAATTCACGGCTGCTTCTGAGCAAATGTTTGTCAGGGGCTCTTGGAATTGTCCTAACTTTTCACCACCTATATGGTGATGGAAGCCTTTGATGGAGAAACTGGTTCTCTATGAAACTTGGCTTACATTTTTTGGGGAAAACAATACAAAACTGGTCAACTGTTAACATGAGTCATAAGACAGGTAGAGTCTAAAATACAGACTTCACAATGATTAAAAATATTTTTAAACTATCCATTTTCTATGCCACTTATCCTCATTAGGGTCGCGGGTATGCTGGAGCCTATCCCAGTTGACTTCGGGAGGGAGGCGGGGTACACCCTAGACTGGTCGCCAGCCAATCATTTTGGCCGCTTGTACCCGCGGTCTTGTCCTTTCGGTCACTACCCAAAGCTCATGACCATAGGTGAGGGTAGGAACGTAGATCGACCGGTAAATCGAGAGCTTTGCCTTTTGGCTCAGCTCTCTTCACCATGACAGATCGCTGCAGAGTCCGTATCACTGCAGAGTCCGTATCACTGCAGACGCATCAATCCGCCTGTCGATTCAGAAAATCATTATACAATAAACATTAAACATTTTACGATGGAGTAGTTCAAACACTTTCAATTCTGCAGATCATATTGTTGCCAAAACCAAATGTAAAGTTTATTTTTTTTACCAAACTTTCTTTTCCATAAGAACATTACTTTAGCATGAACAAGGGAATGGGGTAAACTCCCCAAAACCCTTAGAGCTGGATGTAGGGTTTATTCTGCCCTAAAATCATTTTAACTCAAGTAACATAGTCTTTTAGGTATTGTGGTGAATGTCTAACTCGAGCTGAATAGCGTCTCTCAAACTTTGGTGTTGGGTGGTTAGAGTACCTCAGATGAATCCGGTCCTTTCTCAGTCTCAATAGGATTGTTCTCAACAGAGGTGGGAGGTATAATGACTTGTGTTCCAGGAGCTAAAGGTGTACGTGAGAAATGATGGCTGTCCCTCCGGAGATTTCCACCTGATGTTTGTTTCAATGATGTAGGATCTGGGAGTGTCTGCCGTGGACACCACAGTTCCTCTCTGTTGCAAGTCCTTGACCCACACATTGTCCCCAGGCTGCAAAGTGGGCATGTTATGAGCTCTGTGCCGTTTGTCATAGTTCAGTTTTTGTTTTTGTCTGTAACTCTGTTCTCTCTTCTTCACCCTTTCCAAATCAGCTGCAGTTGGGCTGAGCTGTGAGGGAATGACAGGAACAGTAGTACGTATCTTACGCCCCATGAGCATTTCTGTTGGATTGTAACCATTTAAGGAAGATGCGCGGTAAGCCATTAAAGCTGAAAGGTTTAGCATAGACACACACACAGCAACAGAAATCATTGGATCATCAAAGGCCCACGGAATCAACATTCTTTGGCTATCTTGAAAAGCAAGACAAGGAGGCACCAAGGTCTGGCAGCTACAAAGCGTGAAAGGAGGAAGGGAGCGCAAATGCAGATAAGATGACACCTAAACTGGCCCGATCGCCATTTGCTCCAGAGGAGGAGGGGTCATAGATAGACACAGCAGACAAAGAACTGTTGGCATGACGGAGGCGGAGAATACGAAGACATCCTAAATTACAAAAGCCAGGCAGGGATAGATAGCTGTGCTTTTTTCGTCCGACTCTGTATTAAAACCAACGTAGGTGTAGGCCTACAGGAAACGACATTAAGCCTGGAGCTCAGTTGTATTAGGTTTGTTTGTTAGGAATAAATTGTAACCTTGGATAACGTTGTAGTAAGATAGTCTTCTTCCCCCAATTCGACACCCACCGGATTTGTGGGCCTAAAGATAGGAGGCCACAAACTGAACAAAGCTTAGTAGGGATCACTGGACTTCTTAAGCAAATTTTTGATCATCCTTATCGCAGGCTCCACTTCCCCATTACCCTGTGGGAAATGCAGACTGGATGTGATGTGAAAACCCCCACATTTGTGCAAACTTCTGGAATCATTCAGAAGCAAATTGTGGACCATTGTCTGAGCGCACTACCTCAGGTATACCGTGTCTAGCAAAAATAGACTTGCAGTGATTAATAACAGCTTCTGAAGTTGTACCTGAAAGTTTGGCTACCTCAAAAAACCTTGAAAAATAATCCACAATAGTGAGATACTGGTGTTTACCAAACTGACACAGAGCTACACCTACTGTACACCATGGACTGGAAGGAAAGTCACTTCCTAACATTGTCTCTTTGTTGGGAACCCTCTCACGGGCACAGGTATCACAGTTCTCAATGAGTTGTGTCAGATCTTTACTAAGACCTGGCCACCACACAGATTGTTTAGCATGTTCTCTGCATTTTGTAATGCCTAAGTGGCCCTCATGAAGTTTGTTCAGTATGTCACGCCTGAGTGTTTTTGGAATGACCAGTCTACATCCAAGTAACAAGAAACCATTCTGAACAGTTAGTTCACCTCCAAAAGGTAAGTAAGGCTGAAAAGTCTTTTCAACAGAAAACTTGTCTGGGCAACCGCGTACACAAAACTGCTTGAGATGCTGAAGGATTTGCTCCTTTCCTGGTGTGTTCGTATTTCTTTAAGTCTTTGTTCAGTTGCAGGGAGGCTAGCTATGACACTGTCAGCGTAAAGGTCGATTTCCTCTCCGTGTAGTCGCTCCCATGAACAAGTTATAAGGTGCTCTTGATAGAACATCAGGGGTTGCGATTTCTTTAGCCCGCCACGTGTGATATGGTGAATGAAAACCGCATGAGACGAATTTTCAGACGTTGGATTCGTGGCGGCACTTCATCCAGATTTCTTGAGCCTAGCAGTGGAACTAGCTGTTTGTGGTCGGTCTAAATGTGAAAGTCTTTTCCAATCAGAAACTCTGCAAATCTTTCACAAGCCCACGTTGTGGCCAGCATTTCTTTCTCTATTTGCGCATAGCGCTGCTCTGTGGTGCTCAACGCTCGTGAGGCGTATGCTACTGGTTTCCAGTCTGTACTGCAGGTTTTCTGTAAAATAACTGCCCCAAGTCCATAATAGGATGAATCTGCTGAGATTAACATGTCCACAGAGGGATCATACAGTGCTAGTCCTGGTGGTGTAGTCAAATCCTGTTTTATGCTTTCAAAAGCTTGTCTGTTGAAGTACCCAAGCCCAAAGACCACGTTTGTTTTCCTCAACAGATCTCTGAGTGGACGTGTCTTTTCTGCTAAGTGTGGCAAAATCTTTCCGAAATGGTTTGCCATTCCCAGGAACTGTCTCACATCGGAAATGTTGTTTGGCTCCTTCATGGCCGTGACTGCGCTGACTTTATCTGGATCTGGGCAGACTCCTGATGCTTGCACAATCTGGCCCAGGAAGTTGATCTTAGTCTTTGAAAATTCACATTTGTCATTCAATGTCACACCTGCGTCCCGCAAACAAGTGAGAGCTCACCTCAGTCATTCATCATGCTCCTTCTAATCTGCCTCACAGATGAAAACATCATCCATCAGGCACACAACACCCTCCAAACCCTCCAGAATCTTCTGCATATGTTTCTGGAAGTGTTCTGGCGCTGACTAAAGTCCAAAGCACAGTCGATTGTAGCAATAGGGAGCAAAAGGGAGTGATAAAGGTCGTGAGCAGAGATAAGCAGATAAGCAGATTCCTCTGGAAAGAGTAATCTGCCAGAAACCTGCTTTGGCATCTAGCTTTGAAAATACTTTGGCCCCTGAGAGTTGTCCAACTGTGTTTTCTAATGAAGGTAGCTGGTGTCTCTCTCTTAACACAGATTTATTGAGCTGAGTGAGATCAGAGCATATTCTCACTCTGTCCTGTTTGTGTTTGAGTACCACTACCATAGGCGCGCACCATTCTGTAGGCTGGTCCACCTTGGATATCACTCCTTGACGCTCCATACGATTCAGTTCTTCGTTAACCTTTGGCAGAAGAGGGAGAGAGATGCACCGTGGCGTTGAGACAGAAAATGGTTGTGCTCCAGGTTTCAGCACAATTTTATATTCTCCTTTCATTACTCCCAGTCCTGTGAATAGCTGCGGGAATTCCTGTTTGATTGTCTCTTTTGAGTCCAGTGTAGCTGTATCTAGTCTAGCAACTAGTTGTAGTGCAGTGGCTGCCTGCCTGCCGAACAAAGCTGTACATAGTCCATCTACAACATAGACGTCCTCCTTTGTGTTCTAGTTTTTTCTCTTAAGAGATGCAGTAAACTTGCCTCTAACTTTTATTGGTGACTTGCCGGGCCCCATTAGCATTTTTTTTAGTTTGCACTAGTTCCCTCAACTGTCCTTTTTCATACATGTTTGCTGGGATTGTTGTCACATCAGCACCTGCGTCAATTTTAAACACTGCTCTTGAGTTGTCCAATTTTATTTCTATCAACTACGGGTCTGAAGAATTACTGCTAGATAATGAGCGCAAAAATACTATTTCATCTGATGAAGAATCTTCAGTTATTATCTCCACATTGACTTCATGCAACTTCTTAGACCTGCACACTCTAGCAAAATGTCCTTTCGTTCTGCAGTTATTGCATGTGACTTCTTTAGCTGGACATTGCTGAAATGCGTGACCTTTAATGTCTCCTCATCTTGTGCTTTGCTTGACTTTGATAAATCCTTGTTTGGGCTGCGGCTTGTTTTGTTTGAGTCTGGCGCCCCCCTGTGGCTTCTCATGAACACTGTCAAGTTGGGTGTTTACAACTTCTCCGTTGAAATTAGTTTTCAACATCTCTTGTTGTTTCTTGACCAACTCGCTTCGTTTTACTTTTGTTACTGCTTTTTCTAGAGTCAGTTCTGGATCCATTTGCAACTCTTCTGATAAACGCTTGTCTCTGAGTCCAACTCCGAGTCTGTCTCGAACCATCTCATCGTGTAGTGGGCCATATCCTGTGTTCAGCCAAACAATGCAGGGCGCTCAACTCGCCCATCTCTTGCTGTCGCTGATTAAATTTAGCATTTTCAAATATTATATTTCTCCGAGCCACGAAGTGAGCATCTAGCCTCTATTGGACTGTGTCGTACTCACTCGCTTGTTCTGCTGTGAGATGTAGAGAGACTAAAATGTCCTCCGCTTCTTCTCCCATGCTGTCAATCAATGCATTCACTTGGTTTTCATCAGCTTGCGTTTGCAGTCCAGACGCGATCCGGAATCTCTCAAAGCGTTTTATCCACTTTGTCCAGTCTTTTGACTTGAGCGAAAACTTTTCTGGTGGCTTCACTTGATACTGCGCCATGTTAACAAGCCTTGTTTAAGGTGCCGTCGCTAGCTTGTTAGCGTTAGCTCCCGCCTAGCCGCTGACTGGCGTTATTTTTTCTTATTTGCACTTTCAGTCTTTTCGCGGTGGCGACTTACGGTGTCCAATCGTTTCTTCCTTTCGAAGAATTTTGGCACCACTTCTGACACCATGTTCTATTGTTTATAAGGTAAATAGAAACTTAGCCATGTTCAAGTCCAGCCAGGAACCTCTTATTCTTCCCCCGGGAACACAGCGGAACCAAGGTTCCTACCCAGCCTAATACTACATTCCATTCTATATTAAACACAAAGTCAGTTTCTGGTATCCCACGTCCCCTGTCAGTCAATCTGGAGAGAACTAGTAGGAAGTTATTTTCTGTTGAACTCATATTCACAAATGCAAATGGCTTACTGCACCTTAAAATCAGCATCATGTATTTTAAAATCTGATTATCTTCCTGCAGTTGAATACAAGTTTGGGCTGAACTTGATGCTTTTGATGAAACCAACACAGTAATTGAGGAAGACATTTTGTCTGAACTGATAGAGGCCGGTCCAGATCGGTCCTGTCTGACGGTATGTGACAGAATTCCTGACCCAGGTAGGCACATTTCTCTGTTGTCCATACATTGTTAATGTGATATTTGTTAAGTCACCATCAGTGAAAAGTAAGGAGTAGCTTACTTGGTATTCATGGAGCACAATCATTTAGAATTGATTTGGGCTATGTAAAAAAGTGTATGATCGTGCTGGTTCATTTCTTGACAATAGCGGTGTTTTAAAGACTTGAGTGTAGTCCTTTAAAACATAACTGTATTGTTTACTCCATCTTATATTTGAAAAAGTGTGTGGTTATTTTTTGTAACCAGATTCCGATCACATGAAATCTATTAACTACCCAGCTCAGACATTGGAGGAACACACTCATTCTTGAGCTACAGATTGATCGTGGTCCTAGTCCAACAACACAAGACGCCATTTCAGAGGCAGGTAAGTCTCATTATAGAATCAGTTGTAATCAGTGTTTAGGATTTTTCTGTTTCCCCAATATCTGAGTAGATTATCCAGAATTATATTTAAAAGAGATATATTTCTAATTGGAAAAACAGTTTGAAAGTGTGGGATCAGGTGTGATTATTTTTTTTACATATTTTTTTGTCTGGGCAGCCACCAAGTTCTACTTTTCAGGCATGTCAGTAATGTTTTCTTTCTTTTTAGACTTCTCTCCTTTAGATCTGTCAACATCCTCCCTCACGGATACCAACACATCATTTCTTGAAATGACAATGTCCACTCCATTCCAATAGAACATGGGACTCCTATAGGCAGGCGTACATCCTGCTCTGAAGTTGGGCCCAGGCCTATTACAGAGGTTTCTGACTCAGAGGCTGCAAAAGAGGTACTCGAAGGCAGCAGATGTAATTTACATTGTTGACCATCGAACTAAATGGATTTCTGATCATTTAGAGTGATTAGGTTTGGCTAATAGCTCTGTATTTAGCAATCTATGGCAGATAAGAAACATTGTTTTATCACAAATCATAATCCACATGCATTATCAGTTAAATAATTGGTTAGGTTTTTTTGGCTGAAATTGCTGATCCAGTTTTTGTGTAAGTAACCTTCCTTAATCCTGTGGTTTATTGTTAAACTGATATTATCCTGAAAGACTGACTTTTCAATTGAAAACTTTCTCTCACATGTGAATAGATGGTAAAAAATGCCTTGCTTTGCAAACCAGGGGGTGAGCATGTCGTCAAAGAGTGCAGGACAGCTGTAAACAGCTTGTACACATATTGGCTAGCCATACGACTGAGAGCCGTGGGTAAGTGTTATGTGAATTGTTAGATTGTAAATATTATATTAAGAAAGATTATAATGAATGTTCAAAATGCATTGCATTGAAATAACAATAGCAAGTGGGACATTTTCCAATTGTATGTTTTCGTATTTTAAGAATATGGCCTTGACCTCAGGATGAACTAATTTTGAATGTTATTTCTTAAGGAGGATGCCTTCCCAAAAACATAAGGAGAAGTATGCCCTGGGAACTATAACACTGTTTCCCTCACTTAAAGGATCCATTTTCTTCAAAGGGCTATGTAAGTTTAAAAAGCTATTACTTCCAGAAAACACAGCAGGTTTACTGACAATGGTTTTGGGATTTTAGTTAAAATGACCGATGCATCACAGATACATATCAAAATTGTGTTGACATTTCTACATTCTTGCATTTGTAATTAAAAACTTTACGCCACCAAAATCTGATGCAAAAGTTGAAACTTGGATATGTTACAAAGTTCCATTCTGCCATAAAGATTGCGATTAGGACGCAACATGATATCAAATAATTGAAATGCTTCATCTTGCAATCAGAATGAATTTGGTCAATAGCATTAGAAAATGGCAAATGTACTTTTAAAGTGATTATCTTTTCACGAACAGTACATACAACTTTGTAAAATCAGCGAGTACAACTTTAGTAATAATGTTTTATAAATATCTTACACTTCTATGATCCAGAGAAAGGCACTGGTTATTTAGCATGGCACCTTAAGACCATGTCCCGGAAGAAAGTAAAAAGACCAGCCAAAAGACAGCTACAATGAATCAGCGCCAAGGACCAAAGCGCAGAAGACGGGCAGCTACTTTGCCTGAGCAGCTTGATGGAGATGCCTGCGGGGAAGCCATATCGTTTCTTATTCACTCTTCTGATGATGTAAGTGTGTCTCAGAAGATGAAAAAGACCTAGTTCACGACCCACAGAGAACCACAGATGTATTTACTACATTTCCATGGTTTTTAGATATCAAAGGGCTAGTGAGTGTCCATTTCTTTTATTTACACTTTATTGTTTTTGTTGCAGCTGAATCAAAACTTCCTTCTGATGTTTGAGCTGAAACGACTTCCGAGATGCTTGAGAAGTGGGACACAAACTTCAGGGCCAAGGTTATCAATGAGGCCAAACACCTCAGTCGAGCTGCGGCAACTTCTAAAAACTGCTGAAAAACTGGCGGAGAACGATGACATCAGTAAGCTAATCAACATGACTGATTTTTATTCCTAACAACAAGCACTTGTGACTTTGTGCATTCCAATTTCGTACTTATGGCTTGTTTCGCCTCATTTTCCATTTGATAGCCTGGGACATGGCTGCTCTGCTGCTCCTTCTCCTTCTCCTGCCACCCACAGCTGGACGGAAGAGGACCAAGATAAGCTTCAGTGATGCAGTGGACAAAACATTGGTCTTTCACAAGGTATGCATGTCTTTTATTATCCAAGTAGTCAGTATTTTATATGCATTACCTCAATGTAAAATGACTTGGGAAGGCATAGTCAAACATAAGGACTGAACTGAATGTCTTAACATTGGCCACAATCTTAACAAGTCCACAACAGAGACGACTTTTTTGGGAGAGACGCACACACACGCACACACACACACAGTTTGTCATGGCTTCTTTAACAACTCATCTTTTCTCGTGTACAACCTCATTTGAAAACTTGACACCAAGGTATTGTTACCGTTCTGTTTTTAGTCATGCTGCAGCTTGGTTGACCACCTTCGGAGAAGAGATGGTAGACAACCGTACATCATTGCTGTTGGTCGAACCAGAAACAGGGTCGACACGTTCTACGTTGTTTCGGACAAACAGCTCATTCCCTGCCAAGCAACTAGCTCGTTGGGTGCATTCGATGAAATGTTTAAATTCCACTATGTGTTCAAACTGTCGTATGATGAGTACCTGGGCCAGCTCTTCGCCTTCTTGCAAACAACAGTTTAGAATATTGATGTAGCAACAACTATTGAGTCTCCCAGAGTTCGGGTCTTCAACTGAAGTACTTAAATGTTGAAGTGTTTCATTTGTCAAGCTTTGCATGTTTCCTGCCAGTCCTTGGTCTCTCATCTAAGACTTGATAACAGTTTTTATCCTAGCATCAAGTTTAAATTAGTTTGTGCACAAGATTTCAGTTTTCAACATGTTCAGGCTCCAAAAACATTGAATTAGTTCTCATGAGAAGGATTCTTGTTGAAGTGGAGATGCAGCAAGGCTAGAGTCATTTCAAGCTAATGTCCACATGCTCGAAGATACCTTAGAAGTTGCTGGAACAAGTCATTCATTCATTTTCTATACCGCTTATCCTCATTAGGGTCGCGGGAATGCTGGAGCCTATTCCAGCAGACTTTGGGCGAGAGGCGGGGTACACCCTGGACTGGTCGCCAGTTACTCGCAGGGCACATATAGACAAACACTCACATTCACACCTATGGACAATTTAGAGTTGTGTCATGCAGAACCCAGAATCTGAGTGTTTTGAAGGCAATGGATCACGCCACAGAAACAAAGAAAATACAGAAAATATTTGTGCTTCAATTGTTGCTAAACTACAAGGAAGTATCATAGCAAATAGTGTTGTTTCATCAGTAGTTGGTGATTTGGAAGAACTTGCTAGTGTACTCCACTCTCAGTTTAAGCAACAAGTGCTGTCTGTTGTGCCTAAAGATAATCCTGTAAGCGCTACATTGGAAAAATATATGGGAAGTTGTGTTATTTTTAATAAAAAAGATAAAATGTTGAATTTTATTACTATAACTGTTAGAGATCAAAAATGTATGTTAAAAATTAACTCTGTGAGTGGGATTAACACAATTGTAGTGTAAAAAATACACTTTAATGTGTCATAAAATAACACCATGTATGTTAAAAATTAACACTAACAGTGAAAGAGAATAACACCATCTCGTGTTAAAAGTGTTCTTGTGTGTGGTCATCGAACAACACCAAGGCTGTCAAATATTTAACTTTATTAAAGAGTTAAAATATTGACACTGTTCAAAGTGTAAATTTAACTCAAAACTGTGACAATTATATAATCTCGGAAAAAGTGTTAAATTTAACACTGAGTTGAATTAACACTCATGATGTTGCTGTGAAGGAACTGCTTGAGATATGTCAATTTGCGTGTAATGGCTCAATAAAAATTTTTTTTTAAATCTTTTATGTTAAATTGACAAAATAAAACAACTTTTACTTGATATTCAAATTTTTCTGGTAGTATTGTACTAACAGTGATCAAACCCGTGTGTGTGTGTGTGTGACACTGTATATATGACCCAAAACAAAGCAGAAATCAAAAATTTGTTGACAGCTGTGTTGATGTGTAAACTGCTTTCTGTGTGCTCATCTGCTTCAAATTTAGGTCCTACTTCATCCTCCAAAAGCCGCTGCTATTGGTTGTTTTTGGACCAATCACACGCTCCGAAGTCTACCTTTGTAAAGTGTGTGTCCCTTGGCAGTGAGTTTGTCTCGCAGAAACTACTCCCCACTGGCTGCCAAAGCGACAACATCAGCAGAAGCTGACGCGTCCTCCTCTTCCTCTTTCGACCTCCTCCTGCAGGTGACAAACCACTTCCTGTCTTTACTGTCTTTATCTCACCGATGGCTGTGAATACCTGATAGGCTTTGAATGTTTGTGTGCAGACAATATAGTTCATTAGACGTTTGTTGTTTTCAAGAACAAAGAATGTGGAAGACTGTCGGTGTGATGGACAGTAGTCGTCTCAAACGGCAGCACAAGCTTTGTTGCCTTCTCAATAAAAGTTTCATGCTCATTGGCCGTGTCAGAGGAGGACCAACAATTTCTTAATCTTTTAAAGGATTGTCATTCTTGTAGACAAGCTGTGTCTTAAAGGGGTGTGGTTGTCATTCTTCTCCCGGGCCATTGCTCTCTCTTCCCTGATTGGTCCACAGATTCAAAGATAAGAACCTGTCGGGGCAGAAAGTTAAAGTGGTCACAGAGACTGTTGGTATCACGGTATCTCCTATTGTGCATGTCAACAATCCTCTATTCCAGTGAGGTTCCCCCTTTTTACCTCCTGGGGATTGTAATAAATATGGGTTATATGTCTTTGTTGAAAATCCAAATTAATTTATAAAAATTCTATCACATTGTTGTTTTTTTGCATTTTAGTTATACATGAACTTTTACCTTCATTGAAGTTGCCGGCATTACCTAAAGAAAGTGAGAAATACGATTGAATTCAAGAATAGCACGGCAAAACAGGTGGTGTCCTTCGTTCTCGCTGCCACATTGTGTCTTTGGCAACATTCGTGTCTTCCGTCAAGCAAAGTAACCTTAAATTTTAACCCTTTCATTTGTCATTATTATGCATTTAGTTGTTTAATGTACGTACAACAAATTGAAATTGTAGGGATGTTTGATAATACCAGCAAATTGACCCAGTATAGGCATAAAAATGTGATATCGGTCAATATCGGTATTGTTTTCTTCCCTTATAATAAAAATTGATAATAAAAAATGCTGTACATAGGCCTATGGACTCCCGTATTTTCTGGCGTCCAAATGATGACCTCATCAAACCGTGTCTGAAGCGTGTAAACATCCGTGGATGTCTGGTAACAAGCTTGCTCTGTCCTTCCATCCATCCGTTTTCTATGCTGCTTATCCTCATTAGGGTCGTGGGTGCGTGCTCGCTCCTGACGTTATGTCTGTGGTGTCTGCTTTGGATATTAAACTTATAATTTGCAATGACTGCAAAGCCTTTGGTTAAGCGAGGCGGAACCGAACCCTTTTCATTCCCAATACTTCCAATTCCCAGGGTGAAAGGCATCAATTGGAAAATCATGGAGCGTATTGCTCAGGATAGACGGGAAAAGATGTGTGTTCATTCCATGACAGAAAATATGTGACCTTATACATGTTGTATTCGGAAATTGAGAGTTGGACAAGATCGGCGGACATCTCTAGTTTTGTGTTAACATTTTTAACTACAGAGTTAGTTGCTGATTACATCTTAGACGCAACGGAGCTGACTTCCGTTTCCCGTTTCCATGTATGATCACACTTAACAAGGACATTTCCTGTTTACAAATACATTAAAAACACAGTTACATTCACACAGTGTATTAATAACACGACAAGGTGCGCACAACACTGTACACTAACAAGAAAATGTACGCAAATCGAGGCAAAATTTTGCCGTAAATGTTCAACATTAACCCAAAAAGATGCTAACTGAGGCAGACGCTAACCGAGGTTCCATTGTATTTAAAACTCAAGTCTGCCTTCAAGTACCTTCAGGGGACTAGTACTGTACTCCATTTGAGAACCAGTGGTCTATTTGTCAAGAGCACTTTTTTGCAGCCTTATTCAATAGAACAAAAGCACAGATTCCTTGAACAATCAGAAATACATAGTGCTCTTGAATGCCTCATCAGTACACTGTACACAGGTCTTGAAAGGAGATAAAGTAGAATTTGTACATTGTTCTGTGTAGGTTCTATTAACGTGTGACTCGTTTCTGTGGACTAGTTTTTTCTGGTGCACTGTTTGGCCGTACAAAGCGAGACTTATTTGTAGCAATAATTTTTTATGGATAACCAGGGCATACAAAACAGAGGTTCCACTGTTTAAAACAGAAGCGCTCTGTTATTAAAAAAACAAAAAAACAAACTCATTTCAAATGCATGGAGCACTGCCACGATCAGTTACATACACCGGAAATCCTTGAAAACTTGAAGGCCTCTCTCCTCGATGTTTATTATTTTTTTCTTTGACCGTCACATACAGTGTATGGTGCATGACACAGACTATTCACATGGATGTTTATGTGGGATCTGAGTTCACAGTCATAACTGCTAAGCAAACAGGACTGCTGGAGTTTTCATGTGTTTGCATGCGTGTGGTATGTAAATACCCTCTTTAATTACCTGTGTGATGTTAGCAGACATGCTAAAAACACTTCAACATACTTTTCTGCTTTACAGTATGTACGGTGATTAACCAACATTATGTACACAGTATTATAAAATGAGAAAATAAACATTTTAGAAATCTTTTAAAAACGTGTTTAATTCCAAAAATGTTAGGAATGAGGTATTTCAAAGGGAATTCACGGTTTTATATCCCAATTTGATGTAAGTGTACAATGTATATAAATAACTACAATATGGCATCTTAATCCAGGAAGAATTCTAATAAGTGTTTTAATTTGTAGAACTGTTAAATTTTAGCATTACAAATATATGGGACTTTGTCTATATACAATCATAAAAAATTGTTATGTTGATTGTATGATTAAACTCTGAGATATGCAGGAGGATACAATGAATTCATTCATAATGAGATATTAGATATCGCACTCATTTGCTTTATCACTGATAATAATAAATATATATTGACTGACATTGGATTTTAGTATATAATGTATATGTAATGCACTGCTTCTCAAATAGTGGGTGAGGGCGCAACTAAGGTCGTATCGTGGAGAGAGTGTTATCGTAGCATCATGAGCGCTGGGGGGTACAGTATGGGTGCACAGGGGAGACTTTTACGCCAGGTGTGAGAAGCTGGGAGTACTTTCAATGTTAGTGCAGACCTGCCAACATGTACAACTTCATCATACTCAACATGCAATTTGACTCTTGAATATGCGTATATGCCTCACAGCTCTCTATCTCTTAGCGAGCGTTCACTGCACACACAGCACTTCTAACGCAGTTTCCTTTTGCTGTCATTTAAAAACTAGTCTGTTCAAATCAAAATGTCATCCGCTGGGTTGACTGCGTACAATGTTTTGATATTTTGGTTTGGATTACACTGGAACATTGGTTAGCGTCCGCCATGGTTAATGTGTTTTTCGATCTCGCCTCCACATTGTGTTTTTGGGGACAGTCGCATCAAGAATCACATCTTCAAAGACTTTTGAATTATTTTTTGCATGAAAACTTTGAAATCGTGTTTTGTGTCAACATTTTTGATTCTACGATGGGGAAAAATTCAGTGTAATAATGACGCTAACCAAGGTATGTGAGTTACGTAACATGTGTCATCAAAGCTGCCCATTAAAGTCTTTTTTTTCTTGAGTGTACAGACCTTGACACAAATATCGGTGTGAACGCTAAACCAACCACACCGAAGTGTACACTCAGTATTTTTTTCAAAATGGTTTGGCCTGGACCACGAATGTAAAGGCATCCTTATGGAGCCTAACACCCGACATGGTGTTGCAAACAAAAGGTTCACTTCCTTTGTGTTTGAGGAAAGGAAGAGGTTTTGTGGTCAGTCTGAGATCACAAGACTTGTTGCTGTGATAGAAAAGACAAACAGAAATGCTGTGATATTGGAGTCTATTATCTTACTAAAATACAACAGTATCTCATTCAGTCCCACTCACACAGACAACATTTTTTCTAATTCATGTTTTTTCTGTAGTCCTAAGAGTGTTTGTGCTGTCCTAGGGAAGCAATAAAACACACACTTGCACTTGCATCTCACATAGCACACAAAAACACACACACAGTACAAAAGAACTTGCCTTTTTGAGCACAGGCAGCCTTAAAAATGCAGCTGCATAGTTGGACTTCAAGCGCTGGTTTTGTGATGATAGCACGCATGCCTTTGCATGTTCAGACACCAACTTCTCCTGTTTTTTCCCCCCTCATGGTCTCTTCCTCTGTTCTTGACAGCCGCCATGAAAATAGCATCTTTCAACATCCAAAAGTTCGGAAAAAATAAAGTGTCCGACCCAAAAATCCTTCAAATTCTGGTCCAGGTAAGATACACAAATGCTGATAACAATACAAAAGTACATACAAGAATGCTAGATTTCAGACAACACTTTTTAAATACACTATTGTGGGACCTCCGACACATACTGTATTTATATACTTATACTAGAAAATGGTATCTTTTAACCAGTTTTATTGTCATCAACTGTCACCTTCTTCATTCTGTAATATTTCTCCTTGAGAATGTTGCTACTCAGCTTTCACCAGGAGGAAAAGTACGGTAATTTGAAAATGTTGTTTTGTTGCTATGTTTGTGATGTCGAATTGACGACCGGCAGATTATTCGTCGCTATGACATCATCGTGATCCTGGAGGTGGTGGATGTCAGCGGGAAGTCAGTGAAGACCCTCATGGATGCACTCAACACGTAAGTAACACCTTAAAATAAGTTACAATTGAAAACAGACAGAATATGCAAACAGTCTCAGTGTGGAAACAAAACGAAATACAAGAACAAAGATGTGCAGTGAGGTGGTGAGGCTCATGGCTGGTGAGGCACTGACTCTTTCAGCGGTTTATTATGTAAATACAGGAAATAGTAATGGTTGAATTTTATTTGAACATGCATGTAAATGACATTGGAATACTTCACCTAATCCACTTGACGGTTCCACATGTCCAAAAGAAGTAGGAAGAAGCAAACCTTTTTAAATCCTACCCCCGTAGGCTCTCCCCTATTTCAATACATTTGTAGTACATTTGTTGTGCAGGAAGTACAAATGTACTTCCTGCACTACAAATGTACTAAGTTTGAAAGCATAAGTAAGGTCATGTGACAGTGTTGAATAGTAGTCCTTGTCATGGTAAAAAGTTTATATTGCCGTCTTGATGAATGATATTCATAATAAATAAATAATAATACTAATAGTGATAATAGTGGTGAGTGGTGTATAACAATTATAACAAAACATGTTGTAGTACAGACAATTTTCTTACTAGGATGAAAAGTTCCTAGTACAAGTATAAGGTGATAGTAACAAACAGCATTGACAGTCAACAGACAGAAAATTGACTCTCCAAGGAATGAAGTAATTTGGCCTTGGATGTACACAATATTTCACGATTCTTCTTCTTTGTATTTTGTAAACATCAACTGATTGTAATGTTTCTTGAAGTCACTTATTGCAGAGCATTGTTTTACTTCTTTACTTAATCCATTCCACAGGTTGTTTGTTAAGAGGATGACAAGAATGAGAAAATAATTCACTTTTGTTTTAAAAAAAACACCTTTAAATTACTTCTAGCCCCCTTATTTTCTTTTTTATGAACTGGAATACATTTGTGTTGTTACCTTTTCATCTGTATAGGAAGTACTGCAGCCCAGTCTGAACTTTCCAAGGAGAAGGAAATTTTCCTGGGATAGTTCTGATACTTTGTTGCAAAAGTTTGCTCACCTGGTGAGTTTAAGTATATACCTGTAAGCCTCCATCTTGTCAGTCAAACCCATTCATTCATTCAGCAGAGCATTTAAATTTCTTGAACGCAGTTGACGTTCTGTTAGCTAGAGCTGCTGCTGTAAAAAAACCCATGAAAAACACAAGCTGTTTTTCTAGCAGTGCCAAGCTCCTTCAATCTCACACATGTCTGACTCCTTCAGGATGCAGTGGTACTGCGAGTGCCTCCCGTTTGACATTTTTATGTATTTTATTGTCAGAATAGCAAGAATAATTGTCACACTTACATGAAAGACATTACACAGGCTGTATAAAGTCATGATGTATAACCAATGTTCTGCAACATTGTCACAAGGATCGGCGTAGCCTTGAGTGTGGACCCCAAGGCAAACTGGAGTAAGGTAAAAAGGTTTTCTGAACAGAGGTTGCACTATACATGTGCATACAAATACAACAGAGAACAAAAAGTGTCTGCAACAAAAAGTTGCAGTAGGGAAAGAAAAGGTAACAAGGAATCACGGAACGAAGAGGGGGTACGATTAAAAAAGTAGCTGAAAATACAAGAAGCTGACTAGCAAGGCAAAGATTAAGACTATAGAAGTAAAGGCCACATCATGGTAGATAGTTGGACATAATAGTGTGGCAAACTGCATGCTGCTAAAGGCCTGAACGGCAACTGGCAGCGGGTGGCTCCGCCCCAAGATTTACCAAAATGGGGCAGCAAGACCAGCATGACAATTATACTGTATTATTGGTGACATGCTGACAAAAAGAAACCGGAAGATACCATGATCCAACTGTGTGATGGTAGGCAGGCATGCTCATGGATCAGGAAATCAGGAAATCCATTGATTTTTATAGTATAAAGTGTTAAAAACCATTTGACTCATATGGAAATTGCAGTTAGTGGTCAGTCATAGGACACTTATGAATATTTATGTTACGTTAGAACTTAAAGTCACCATTAAGGTACCCAGTGAGTAGTCTTTATCGCAACATGTTACAATAGTTTGTACCCTGTCACATTTGCTAAAGCTTTTGTTTTTTTTTACCTACATTACATTGGGTTTTAAAATATACAATTTAAGGTATTAGGTCATTTCAAGGAATATTTTATTACCACTATTAGAGCATGCCCCTCATATAGAGGGTTGCGTCAGGAAGGGCATCCAACGTAAAACTTTTGCCAAATCAAAACATGCGAAAATGATTCGCTGTGGCGACCCCTGGGATAAGCTGGGAGAAGCCAAAAGGAAAAGAAGAAGATCATTAGTAGCGTGCTGTCAGGGTTGGCTAGTGAGGCTGAAACTCACCACTGTCCCCTGGGGGGTCTTTCCTTTCCACTGCATGTGAATACTGAATAGTAAAACAAACTTTTGATTACACGAAATTGTTCCATTTTAGTTTAATGGTCCGTGCTATAGATTAATTTTCTTTTTCAATCCAATAATTTCAAAAAATTTCATCAGTAAAATAGCTGAAGTTTCCTGTTCCTGTTCCTGTTCAAATGCACAGGAAGCACAGCAACGAGAGTCACGTTGAGTCATCCCTCTCATGGTGCTTCAAGCGACCACACACACACATCCACTCAAGCAGGCTGTGACTGGTCCGGGCCTTCACACAGGAGACGTTGGTGTTTCCTCATTGCCTCAGAATCAGCTTTATTCGCCATTTGTGTTGCCACACTAGGAATTTGACTTTGGTCAATATCACTCTCTGTTACAATAATAATAATAACTGTACATAGTACAGGAACAGGAGAATTCTACTATACATATTTACATGGGATGCATATAATTGTGATTATATACGTTATATACTGAATAATTATGGTATTTACAATGTTGCAGGTTACAATACAATTGACAGTGTAATGTCCAAAGAGTATGTAGAGCGAATGATCATGAGTGATGAGCTTCGCCAATAATATACCTTTTATCACTCATGTACTGCACATACTGACGTTTAGCAGACTGTCTGATAATATTTCATGAACGTGTGTGACATTGAGTCTTTCTTACCACCAGAAACGCCACTAAAAGTGCACAGTGGAGTCTGGTATGTACCGTGCCGCACCAGCTTGTGGCGGTGTTGAGTTGAGCGTCATGGAGCTCCAGACGACACTTGACTAACACAGCCGTGCTGGCGGGATAGTGGCAATGTGGCACTTAAAAATCATTTTACAAACGAGCACATATTTTGTTTATTTCAGCTTTATCAATCATTTTAATGATGATCATAAAATTTTCAAATGAAAAACTAGCTGCCAGTCTTGACAGGCTTTTCGTGATTGTTTTCATCTTAGCAGCAAGAAAACAACACTCACTTTGTACTTTGCATGACCTTTTTTTAGAATGAATAAATTATCCAATAATCAAAGACATTTTTTGCTCTCTTGTCACACTCTTGTCTTGACCGAGCTGTATTGAGAATTGAGCAGCTTCACGGGCCAACACACATTTCTAAACCTTTGTTGGTGAATGAAATTAGCTTCGTGTGTGTGCAGATCCAACGTGGCTCACCACTACACTCTTAAGATCAGCAGTCGCCTGGGACGGTCCCATTACAAGGAGCAGTTCATGTTCCTGTACAGGTAAGATGCCACGGCCTCGCCTTCACACTGTTTCATCATCACCTGACACACTGATACGTTTGACACATCCATGGCGGCAGGGGGGATGGATGGATGGAAGAGAATTCAGACACACTTCTTAACTGGGAGTCAATGAGAGGTTAGACTAGAGCAGGGGTGTGAAAAGTGCGGCCCATGGGCCACTTGCAGCCCACTGCTGTTTTTTATGGGCGTTTGCGGCACATTGTAAAAATAGAATTTAACAAGAAAACTTAAAAAAAAAAAAACACCAGCAAAAATAAAAATATCCGCCATAATTTTACAAGGAAGAAAAAAGATGCAGTGTAAAGTCTCATCATTCACTAAAGAACAGTCATTTGCCTCAAGTGGATGAGTTTAAGTACCTCGGGGTCTTGTTCACAAGTGAGGGAAGGATGGAACGTGAGATGGACAGGCGGATTGGTGCGGCGTCTGCAGTGATGCGGACTCTGCATCGGTCTGTCGTGGTGAAGAGAGAGCTGAACCAAAAGGCAAAGCTCTCAATTTACCGGTCGATCTACGTTCCTACCCTCACCTATGGTCATGAGCTTTGGGTAGTGACCGAAAGGACAAAATCGCAGGAACAAGCGGCTGAAATGAATTTTCTCCGCAGGGTAGCTGGGCTCTCCCTTAGGGTGAGAAGCACTGTCATCCGGGAGAGACTCGGAGTAGAACCGCTGCTCCTCCGCATTGAGAGGAGCCAGACGAGGTGGTTCGGCCATCTGGTTAGGATGCCTCCCGAACACCTTCCTGGGGAGGTGTTCAGGGCACGTCCAACCGGTTGGAGGCCTCGGGGAAGACCCTGGACACGTTGGAGAGACTATGTCTCTCCGCTGGCCTGGGAACGCCTCGGCATCCACCGGGAAGAGCTGGACGAAGCCCTGCTTAGGCTGCTGCCCCGATCTCGGGTAAACGGAAGAAAATAAATGGATAGATGGAAAATGATTAATAAATCGGCGCTCAGAAGTGGTCTCGCCCGCGGAGTAATCCAATGTAGAGCCGCTACTGATTATAGGAATAAAATCATAATTTTGAAAAGAAAATTTACACAAGGGAAGTTGGAAGAGTTTTCTCAAAATTATTTTTTGTATTTGATATGCAAGACCCAATCAAAATCTTAAGACCAGTTGAAAAGTGACTAGAATTTACCTTTTGCACATTTGGACCTAAATTAGGTTTTATGTAGAGCTAATATGCAAGAAGCGGGTGTGTGAGAAAAAACATTTGGAACTTGTAATTTAAAAAAAACGGAAATAGGCTGTTTATCAGCTGATCAAAAGTTTAAGACCATCGCTAAAAAAAAAATGAACTGCACGTAACCAGCCGCCGTTTACAGGGAGCATCAAACATGGGACATTTAAAGGTGGAAAAAAGTTTTATTCTCTGAAAATGTAACCTTGACGGTCCAGATGGCTTCCAACGTTACTGCCTTGACAAGCAGATCCCACCTCAGATGTTTTCTACCCAGCACAGTGGAGGTGGATCCATCATGATCTGGAATGATTTTTTATTCAGTGGAACACTGGAGCCTCCAGCGGTGGCGCAGGGTCATCAGACGGCGGCTGGTTACGTGCAGATGTTGCAGCGGGCACCCCTCGTGACTGAGGGCCCTCGTCTGTGTGGTAACAGCTGGGTTTTTCAACAGAACAACGCTGCGGTACACAATGCTCGCTTGACCCGATATCCTGCGTGCTAACCTGGCTAAACTTCCCAGAAGCAAAAAGGAGGCCATCTTTGATGAAAGATCTATTCTTTGCACAGGGATGATTTGGTGGACCTGGTGGGCTCTTACCAGTTTGATGACCAGGTGAGCAATGGCGGGGACGTTTTTGCCAGAGACCCTTATATCCTGCGATTCAGATGCCATAACACAGGTGGAAAACATTTGCTCTCCACATGGCCTCGAGTTTTAATGACTGGTGTGTTTTATGTTAACTGTGTGTGTTTAACAACACCAGTGCTGAAGGACCTGGTGATGATCCCCGTTCACACCAAACCAGAGGACTCGGAGACAGAACTGGATGAACTTTTTGACGTCTTTCAGGACGTGAAGAAAAAGTGGAGGACAGACGTGAGGACATTTGGATGACAATGTTGATGATTCAGGACTGACTGACTACTTGATCTTCATTATTTACTATGCATGTAATGTGTTTGTCCTAGATCACTACGGGGTTCCCCGCACGACATCTGTTTTTTGTCACACTAATATGGTTTCTGTGCTTAAGTCACAGGACAGCACAAACAGTACTTCATGAAAAACAGAGTAAAGGATAGAAGCAAGAAATACATTTTTGATGGACACACTCATCACTATAGACACGTCATTAGTTCCTGGTGGATCATACACACCTAATCCTAAAATGTGATTGCATTGTTGAATGAGATGTATACCTGGTGGCAAAGATGTTACACTGCATTTTCATCAACTCATGTCAAACACAAATATCATAAAATACTCTTACAAACACAAACAATGTAAAAAGTTCGGTGTTCAGTATTTTCTCTATGTTTGGCCACAGAACGTGATGATCCTGGGCGACTTCAACGCAGACGGCTCATACGTCTCTGAACGCAACATGCAGAGAATCCGCATCCGGTGTGACAAGAACTTCCACTGGCTGATCGGAGACGACGTGGACACCACAGCGAGCACTGCAAACACGCACACCTATGACAGGTGGGACCCACAAATGCACCACAAGGCAGTTAAAAAGGATACAATGCCGTTGTTGACGAGATTCTCCTTTAGGATTGTCGTCTACGGAGACGACATGCTCCACGCCGTCGTGCCAAACTCTGCCAGACCCTTCAACTTCCAGAAAGCGTTCAGCCTCAGCAATGAGCAGGTGTCATATTTAACACTCGTGATGGTGCGTCATGTGTGTCACTGGCAACATCTGAGCTCATTCTGGCATCTCTGCAGGCGCTGAAGGTCAGCGACCATTACCCTGTAGAAGTTGAGCTCAAGTCTCTGACTAAACCACGACAGAGAAGTCAAGGTGACCGCTACATGCTACTTACATTCCTGTTCAATGGCTTTCATCGCCACATGCCTCTTTTGTGGTGGCATCACAGAAAAATCCAGAAAAAGCACAACACATAGAGTGTTTCTCTTCCCAGGCCAGGGATGGGTCCCTTCTTGTCCATCCATGTCCCTGTCAAAACCCATTCCTGTCCAATTATTGTTTGCTTCCAATGAATGCCTCGTCCTCTTAGAGCAGGGTGTCCATGGTGCAACCTGGCGGCCATTTGTGGCCCTTGACCCATTCTAAAACTAAAGAACAGTAAAAATGGAAACATCTGAAGTAGTTTTACAAGTTTAAAGTGAAAATATTAAGTGAAAAAGTTGTCACTGAACAAAAAGTTGGAATTTCACAAGAATAAAAAACCAACATAAACAAAACAACAAAGAAGAGGAAATATATTTTATTCATTTTAGCAGCATAGACATAAAATCTTGTGAATTTATCTTGGATCTAATAATAAAAAAAGCCCTCTTTAAAAGTTCTAAGATTATAAGAAACAAACATAACCCCGCAAAAAATCAAAACAAAAAAGTTTTAATTTTTGGAAAATGATATTGGGGGAAAAAAGCTGTATTCGGAATAAAGTCGTCATATTCCAAAAAGAACATGTATAAAGCTTACTCTAGAATTAAAAAATTGTTTTTAAATAACAGCCGAAGACCAAAGTTCATACTAATAATACGCTTTTTCTTCTATAGTAAATAAACTCCCCAACCATATTTACAGCATTTAATTGTATACAATCTTCAGTGGCGTAATTTCACATTCAGAATGTTTTCACAAAGATTCTTTAGAATCTTTTGACCCGGTATCGGACTGTGTGTTTCACAATGTTTTTGTTCTGCAGCTACGCCGCTGGATGGAGAGTTGCTGGAGATGAAAAAAGGAAACCTGCTGCTGGAGAGGGAGAAGCTCAACGTGGAGATGCAAATCCTGCAAACAAAACTGGCCAAGATGACAAGTGAAGACAAAGCAACAGATGAGCAGCAATCCTCCAGCCCCAAGATGTTGTGAAATACACTGCTGGATGTTTAGGACTGTTGACTGACTGGTTTGAAAGTCACCATTGTGCCCTCTGAGCCCAATCACATGATGCAATGTAATGATTATTTGAACACTATTTTACTTCAGCTCATCTGGCACAGCCACACTATTAGATAATATCTGAGGAAACCAAGAACGATAAACTAACCTGAATGAAATAGTAAAAATACATAGATGATATACTGTAATTAGGTTTTAGTGGTCTGTGGAAGTCTGTCCAAAAGGTAATGCACCCTAAAGTTTTTTTTTTTCAAGAGCGAAAAGTCCTATAGACATACTGTAATTGTCATTTGCCCAAACTACATACAGTATTGTATGTAGGAGAGGTTATGGCAAAGCACTTATTTGAATAGGCAAATTTCAAATGATCCTTTAATCTGTCCATATAAAATATCTTAATACTGTAACCCTTGAAAAACACCTCGACTAACTTTTCCAAACTGACTTAACGCATATACAATGTTGCAATGTCAGAACATTCGATCCAAAATGGTTTTGTGCTGATCCAAATAGGCCAATAGTAATTTTCTCCAAAGCAGGCTGAATTCTGAGGCACATGTTACATTTAGCGCCTTTCACACTGCCCTTAAATGGCAACAACATCTAAGCGTCCCCTTTCCAACTTCCGAAGACTGCATCGGGTGATGTGTGAAACCGATCTGGTGATTGCTGCCCCCTATTGGTGTTTTCCTTATTCTGACGTACAAGATACCGTATTCATTTTAATCATTTGTATCCATCCATCCATTTTCTTCCGCTTATCTGAGGTCGGGTCACGGGGGCAGCAACCTAAGCAGAGAAGCCCAAATCTCAAAATAAAAACAAACGTGTGATTCACAACTACATTTTGGGGTGATTTTATTGGCGTCTCTACATTTACAGTAAAATACCATAAAAATGTATTTTTAATTGATTATTCCTATATCTACACACTGACTTAAATTGTCAGCACATTTGATACAACAAATGTATCAGTGTGAAACCTTGAGTACACAAAACTGTTTTATTAAGTTAAGTTTTATTTGTGGAAAAAGGTCAACACTGGGAACTTTTATCAGAGCAAAACAAAGCAAAGATTACATTGCAGTCGCAGGAAGGGAAACCAGGAGGGTAAGTCATATGGAAAGTTCACTTCTTGCTTGATTTTTTAATGCCGCTGCCGCCTGAAAGAGAGAACAGACCTTTTTGTGAGAAAAAACTGTTAGCACAACTCAATTTTCAGCCTTGTTGATATTTCACATTATCATTTAACTGAAAAGTAACATGTATAGATGGTCTGATGTGATTACACGTTTCGCCTCTTTATAGACATGCATCTCATAAATCATGCCTCCATGTGCATACCGAGGGGTCCTTTTCCAGAGGCTTTGGCCTTCAATGCTTCCATTGCTTTCTGCTCATCTTTCTGCTTCTGCTTGAAGGCCATGTCGTCCTGCACACATTGATAAATGCCTCAATGTACAGCATATACAGACCTGATCAAAATCTTAAGACCAGTTGAAAAAATGCTAGAAGGGCATCAACTGTCTGGAACTGATGGCCATTTTTTAAATAAACTTCCCTTGCTATCTACCCCCAAATGTTCTCTATGGGATTTTAATCAGAGGAACATGCAAGATGGTCCAAAAGAGTGATGCTATTTTCCTTGAAGTCCTTCAACAAGTGAGCATTGTGAACTGCAGCGTTCTGTTGAAAAACCCAGCTGTTACCACACCGACGAGGTCCCTCAGTCACGAGGGATGCCCGCTGCAACATCTGCATGTAACCAGCCGCCGTCTTGACAACCCTGCACCACCCGAAGCTCCAGTGTTCCACTGAATGTAAAAGCACCCCAGATTATGATGGACCCCCCTCCACTGTGTCGGGCAGAAAACATCTAAGGTGGGATCTCCTTGCCATGCCAGTAACGTTGAAAGCCATCCGGATCGTCAAGGTTACATTTTTTCTCATCAGAGAATAAAACTTTTTTACACATTTAAATTTCCCATGTTTGATGCTCCCTGGCAAAGTGTTAATGGTGGCTGGTCGCATGCAGATGTTGCAGCGGGCATCCCTCATGACTGAGGGACCTTGTCGGTGTGGTAACAGCTGGGTTTATCAACAGGATAAGGCTGCAGTTCACAATGTTCGCTTGACGAGTACTTCTTCAGGGAGAATAACATCACACTTTTGGACCATCCTGCATGTTTCCCTGATTTAAATCCCATAGAGAACATTTGGGGATGACTGGCAAGGGAAGTTTATAAAAACAGCCATCAGTTCCAGACAGTTGATGCCCTTCGTGAAGCCATCTTCACCACTTGGAGCAATGTTCCCACCAGCTTCCCGCAAACATTCGCATCAAGCATGCCCAAACCAATTTTTGAAGTGATGAACAAGAACGGTAGCGCTACTCATTACTGAGTCCTATTGAGAACATTTTTTGTTCTGGTTTGGAGAGTTGTTTCTCATTTTTTGAGCGATGGTCTTAAACTTTTGATCAGCTGATAAATCATATTTCAGTTTAATTGTTGTTTTCAATAAGTTACTTTTTCAAAGTGCTTTTGGTTACACTCCCCTTTCTTGCTTGTGCATAATTGTAGCTCTACTTAAAACCTCATCAAGATCCAAATGTGCAAAAGGTCAATTCTACCAATTTTTTTTAATGGATCTTAAGATTTTGATTGGGAGTGTATAGTCTCTTAGCTTTCAATGTTGTCTTCTGTCTGCACATGAAACCTTTTACAAACGCCACACTTCAAATTATATCGAGCAAAATGATATTGAATATCAAATGAATTACTAGAGAACACAGGAGGTATAGCAACAGATTTTTTTTAAGTGAAGAGCGTATTTAATGAATGCTGTCCTCTCACCTCATCCAGGTCCTTGCCCTGTTTCTTGGGAGCCTTTAACGGTTTCTTCTTGCCTCCTGAAGACATTAGATACTAACTGTGAGCTACATGCAACAAGTAGCGATTGAATTAAAAACCACACAAAAAGTGATATGGACAGTACGTCTTTATAAGAAATAGCCGCTCCCTTTAGCAAGTTAGCTTGATAATCCACAGACGACGGGCTAAATTGGGTTTTTTGTGACATTTCTACACACCATAATGGCAAACATCTGTTGCTACTTAAAACAACGTCTCACCTTCCCTGCCAGACATCGTTTGACGTTAATAATGTGAACGGAAGGGAAATATTTATGTTTTGATGAAAACGCCGCCTCCACTGAAGCGAAGCTGCGCTGTAAGGACCCCTGACAGAAGAACTCTGACCCAGAATTAGAAGGACGAATATATGCCGGAACAAAAAAAACACATGCTATCGCCAAGCTAGCTGTTTCGTTTGACATTACAATGAAGACTCTTGACGGCCAAAACATCGTCGCTGGGACATGTATATATTGAAAACAGAGCGGAATATAGGTATGTGATTTCTATCATGTTATACGGGCATTTTAACGCACAGAAATGTGATGCTAAATGCTAGGTATCTACCAATGAAAATGGGTGAGGGCATTAGCAGCTAGCGAGCTAATCGTGGATATGTAATGTTTTTGTTTACTCCTCACTGTGAATGGTTAATTTACTGAAACTGTTCATAGCCCTTTTATGCTGGAAGTTCTAGTTGAAGTTTGATTTGTAACAGCAATGGATTTATTAGTCATCTTGTTAACTTTATTGCCCAATCGATTTTTACAGTTGCTGGTGAGACCTTGCCACTTTGTCACTGCTGACATTGAACTTCTCAATGAGGTACTTTAATTCTGAATTTAGTAGAGCTCAGGCAAGTCATTGATGCTGACTTTGGACTTTATGCTGATTGTGTTAGGTGCACAGGTCATGGCTCTTGTTTTTTGTCCCACCTCTTCCTGCTTGGACCTCGGCAGGGCCGGGTGTGTGGGGCCCGAACCTACAGTGGCCAACACCAGCCTAGTGGCCCGAGGCGTCCTGATGGGAGAAATGGACCTGAGACGGTGAAGGAGCGAGCGCTGTCAGCCTTACATGTATGAAATGATACAAAAGAAGCACTCAGGTCAAACACAAGATCATATGGGATGCTGCTTAACCTGTTTGTTAATATTTTATGCTATTTTACCATAGGAAATAATGGAAATATAAATAATCTTTTGCCAAGAGGTGTCTGAGTGTAGAAGTTTCACTGTACTTTAGCAAGTTTTTCACTACTACTGTACTATCGTTTTCTCTCCCCTTTCCTCCTACAGCATGCAGGTCAGTTGGGGCGGCAGTGGGGTCATAGGTCAGCACAGATGATTGCTGCCACGATGAACAGTTGGTGGGAGAGATATGAAGAGTTTGTCGGTCTCAACGAGGTCCGCGGCGCTCAGACCAAAGTCACAGAGGTCAGTAGACAGTAAGACGATTTGTTTACAGCTCTCACAGCTATAATATCAAACCAGGTTTTATCCAGATTTGATCCAGATTTGTCCTCGATTGTCTTCCAGGCAGAGGCAGCATTCATGGTGTCCAGGGGGATGGTGCGCGAGGCCCACGGAAGCCTGGAAGCCCTGCAGGCCCGGCTGAAGGAGGTCAGGGACAGACTGGACAGAGTTTCTCGGGAGGAAGCGCACTACCTGGAGCTGGCCACGATGGAGCACAAACTGCTGCAGGTGAGCTGAGGCATCACAACACTGAGCGCACCATATAGCATCAACGTAAAGACATTTAAAGCTTGTTGTTATGGGACAGTGGGTAGCATAGGAAATCATGACTGACATGATTTGAGTGCCTCAAATAAAATAAAGTGGTACCTTGACTTTCGAGCGCATTAATGTACAAGTTTTTCGACATACGAGCCGTTACGTAGACAAAACTTTGCTTTGGTATATGAGCTTCGATGTGACTTATGAGCGTACAAACATATATTAAAACCTCATCCAGACAAAGACGATCCGAGGCTTAAACGCACAATTACTTTATCAAGCCCACGCATCATCCATACGAAGCCTCCTTTTTCTGGGTCTGTAAACGAACACTTTTGAAACTGGGTCCCAAAGTGGAAAAATTTGGAGACACTGTTAGCGTCTCCATAGCTCCATAGTTACAGCCTCCCCCGTTTGCGTCGTAGCTCCACCTTTTTACGGACGCGCATGCGCTCAAACTGTGAACATGGAAACAACAATGGCGCTGTACATTGTTGTTTTTGTTTACAACCCTAATGAGGATAAGCAGCATAGAAAATGGATGGATGAATAGAATTATGTAGTGTACCGTACATTAGTACGAATACCAAATCTCAGTCCGACCTCCTCCACCACTCCTACACCTCCATCAACATCTCCGCCTGCTCTTCAAGGTACAGTACACTTACGAAAACATCTATTTCTTTACACTTTATTTTATTATGGTTTAATATAAGCTTCTTATACTTTATTGAGTGTGGAGACACATCCTTCTTATTCAAAAACGTATAAACAATAAAAATTGGTGTGGTTTTTGAGGGCACCGGAACCAATTAATGGAATTTACATTATTTCTTATGGGGAAAATTGTTCTGACATACGAGTAAATCGAGTTACGAGCTAGGTCTGGGAACTAATTAAACTCGTAAGTCAAGGTATCACTGTAATGTATGGAAAATACGGGTGCTGAAAAAACCTGAGATATGAGCTTAAAATTCACCAAAAAGAGGTCCTCTTACAGACAGATGACACATTTGAAACATAAAAATGTTGGCATATTCAAAAATGTGTTTATTGTCCGCTGTGTATTACAATACAAAAGGTACTACATTTTGATAAACTATCAATACAATACATTTTAATGAGACCGAGTAAAATAATGAGCATGTATTATTTTGCCTGTCTTCCTCAAAGTAGGCCAAGTATGATTTGTCTCCTCATAATCCATGTGGCGTCCTGACGGCAGGAGGAGCGCCGCCTGAAGACGGCATATGAGCGTACGGAGGGCTCGGAGAGAGAGAAGTTTGCCTTGTTTTCAGCCGCCGTCCGAGAGAGTCACGAGAAGGAGAGGACGCGAGCCGAGCGCACCAAGAACTGGTCCATCATTGGCTCGGTGCTGGGAGCCCTGATTGGGGTCGTGGGGTCGACATACATCAACCGTGTCCGCCTGCAGGTGAGAACATACAGGTGTGTCCTTTTGTATAGACAGTTGTCGCTCGCCACATTGCGGTTAAGATTTTGCAGCTTTACGCTGACGTTTTTTCAAACCTATTGATAAATGATGCTATTTTGGGGTTGAATACACCCAATTATTAGTAATGAATATGCCTATTTAAGCTAATTGAACATATTTCTTGCCTAAATTAAACATTTTCAAGTATAAAATACAGCCGTCCCTTGCCATTTCACAGTCTAAACATCGTGCCCACTATATAATGCAATTTTTCAAAAATGTATTAATACATGGCCGCTGTTTGTGGTTGACTACGACCTAATATTAGTTTAAAAACATGCATATTAAACATTTTTAAAATGTATTATTGACCTAAATTAGGATTAAATGAACAAAAATATTTAAGGTCTTAATGGACGCTGATGAACTGTAGTCTACACTGGCCACTAGATGTCACTAGTAACACGCACCAGACTTGATCCCTGCCAACAACAATTATTACAGGTTTGAATTATCTCACAACAGGCACAATAATAAAAATCATAATAATAACACGGGGCACATCTGGGGCTGTACTGCAGGCTAAACCTCAGCTGTGAATCCTTGAGGTCATGCACACAAGCATGAGTCTTATATATGTCTTAAATGGCTTATTTTATCTGATTATACTGTATTTGCATTGGGTAATTATAGTGTAAAGGTGACTGTAGGGGTGTTGGTTCATGACTACAGAGCCCTAACAATATTAAAAAACTAAATGTAGAAGGTCGTAAATAAGGTATTCTATGCTCTACCTATGAAAATATTTGATTTATAAACAAGGAATATTCACAGAAATTTATTTATCGTGGGCCAGTCTGAAACCAAATAATTGTGCTAAACAAAACCATTAAGAAGACTGTGGACCTACATTGGTCTCTAGGTGGCTTTGGGTGTCAATTGTTTGTTGAGACAAGCACCGGACTTTTATTGCAGGTTTAAAATATCTCACAATAATAATAACGTCCATTCATCCATTTTTTTGTACCGCTTATCCTCACTAATGTTGCGGATATGCAACAGCAACATACATGAGCATGAGTTTTATTAATCTTTAATGTCTTATTTTCTCAGATTATATCTACTATTATGGGTAACACTAATGTAAAGGTAACTGTATGTGTGTTATTTAATGTCTAGAGGACTCTAATAATGTTTAAAAAAAACGTATTTAAAAGATCATCCTGGTTTTATATGCCAAAACTATGAAAATACTGCATTCATAAGTAAGCAATACTAGTTTGCAGAAACTCACTTATCACGGTCGATAACCAATAAACTGCAATAAACGAGGGATTACTATGGTGCCATATAATAAAAATCTAACATCACGTGAGACTTATGCCCAGTGTGAATCAAAAGGATAAACTCCATGAGTCTGTTTTGCATTTTCTTTGGCATTTGGTAAAGAGGAAAAGTGTGATGATAACCATACAAGCAAGAATGGAACTAATTTCTACATACGCAAGTGTCTGCTTGCTCAGTACAATATGGGTGGGCAATCAAATTCAATATCACATTAAATATTTAATATTCAATTACATTTACTAATTAATTTTACAAAGCAGATGCTAACATAAATATATCATAATTCATGACTTACATTAAAAAATTACCAGAGAAGTGGCTACTATGTACCATTTGTATATGATTAAAAAATATATTTTATTTACTTAATTATTTATGCACAATGATTAAAAAAACTATCACATACAATGATTCAAGGTAAATAATTGTGCAGGTGGGGACGAGACGCCCAACAGCTTATGACATTCTCCCCTCACTCAGGCAATAAAAGAAGAAAAGGAAACTGTTAGCACCCCCTTGTGGTAAAAGTTGTAATGTGTTGCTTGTAGGAGCTGAAGTGCTTGTTACTGGCAGCTCAGAAGGGTCCAGAAAGTCTACAGGAAGCCCTCAAAGTTCAAGCAGGAAACCATCGGTCCCAGCAGGACGAGCTGCGTGCACTGATCGACACCCTCAGGGTCACCCTAAAGGACCCCGCTCTCCGGGACCACAGAGGTCAGACTCCTGCCTTACCTGTCAGGCCTTCTTCATCCTTGACTGAGGCCCACAGTAGCAGCCAAAGGACAGAATCCCTACTGCAGTCCCTCCAGCCACAAGTGCGTCAGCTGCAGCAAGGACTAGGCAATATCGAGAGCGAGCTTTCTGGTCTCAGGAACCTGCTAAAAACTGGACCGCATACTCGCAGGGAAACACTGGAGAAGCCAGTCAGAATTGAGAGAGTGGACCAGCCGGTGTCTGAGTCAAAGGTTCAGACTCTAGAGGACACTCAGAGGACGATAGGGGAGCGCATCAGCCGGAGCACGCTCTATAACGCCGCCTTCACATACACAGCCGCCGCTATCACTGTCTCTGCTGTGTACTTTCTGCTGCAAGGAGGCTCCTAGGCTACATTCACACTGCATTTCAATTCTGATTTTTTGCTCATATGTGATCTGTATCTGATTATTTCACATCAGTGCAAACAGTATATGTTAATATAAATCCAATACGAGTCTAATACAATGTTTTTCAACCACTGTGCCGTGGCACACTACTGTGCCGTGACGTAGTGTCCACTTTCAGCTAATTGGTGTACAAATATTTTTTGAAAATGAGTCCGTCAGTAATGTGCCATTGCTGAGTTTCTGTGCTGTCCAATGATCGGCAGAGTAATCATATAGTAAGCTAAATAGCAGTAGGTAGCAACACTTTATATTGTTTCTATAGTTTACAGAGATTAATGTTTACTGCTGGTGGTGTGCCTTGGCTCAAAAAATGTTGAAAAACACTGATCTAATGTACTGTACTGCAGTCTGAACGATCAGGTTGCACACATCTGACATCTAAGTCATTGAAAGGCGTGGTATGCTGTGTGAGACTTGGATGAAGGTGCTCACCGATGTAGGCAAAAATTCATAGTACCCTCCTGCGTGAACTTGGAGACCAATCAAGGCTTTTTGGATGACTTAAGTGTGGTCACCATGGCAACATGAAGACTGATAACTCACTCATTTGGTCCAAATAGAACTGACATACTTGAACATGTGATAATGTCATGCTGCACTGAAACAACTTAAGATCACGTCATTAAAAAAATGGAGTTATATTTGTAGTCTGCGCACTGGTTGTTCCAGGAGTGGCCAACAGAGGGCAGCAATCACTATAGGGTATGGCTTCGCTGAACGGAATCCTGTTGCCACGTTTTCATGTCTTGTGTTTTTACAAGTGACGTACACTGAGACCCCGTCCACACGTAGGCGGGTATCTCATAAAACGAAGGTTTTTTTCCACGATTTGCCTATCATCCACAAGTGTCCGAAGATATACGGAACTGAAAACGAAGGTTTTGAAAACCTCCCCCCAAAGTGTGGATCTGGCAAAAACTCCGGTTATACGTTTGCGTATGGACGCAAATAACCGGAGGTTTGCGTTTCCAAACGTCACTTCCAGCGGTGACGTCACAAACCCGAACCGTATTTATATGAGAAACAACATGGATGCCCTCAGAACTGACGATGTTTTCTTGCATCTAGTTAACTTTGTACTCTAAATCAACATTTAAAATAATCCTACCTCCTTGTCAGTCCACAACAACGAGCCGGGCGCCATGTTTTATGTTTGCGGAAGTAACGCGATGACAGAGGATGATTCTGATTGGATAGAATTTTAGTAACGGTTGCCGCCTACAATTTTGGCTGTGGTTCCCAATGCATTTATCCGATTACGTGAGGATGCGTTATTTTTTTAATCGAGGTCGTGTGGACACAATTTTTTTCATAAACGTAGAGGGAGAAATATGCGTCTTTAAAAATACCCTGCTAAGTGTGGACAAGGCATGAGTTTCATGGCTATAGAGAGACACAAACTTCTTTTGAGTTTTCTAATGTTGATACGGGTTGCTTCTTAGGAGGATAACCATAAAAAGAGGACAATAAATCAGTTTTAAAAATGTTTTCAGATACTTCTTACACACATTATTTTATTTTAATATTAACTGAAAAACATTTGTGGGGCCCGGTCGGGCACAGCCCGAAAAGGTAACGTGGGCCGCCCCTCCCATGAACTCACCACTCGTGAGAGGGGCCAAAGGGGTCGGGTGATAAGTGAGCTGGGTGGCGGCCGGAGACTACACACCTCGGCCACAGAAACTAGTTGTCGGTACGTGGAATGTCACCTCTCTGGCGGGGAAGGAGCCTGAGCTGGTGTGTGAGGTGGAGAAATCCCGGCTAGATATAGTCGAACTCACCTCAACGCACAGCAAGGGCTCTGGAACCAGTCCTCTCGAAAGGGGCTGGACTTCATTTCACTCTGGTGTTGCTGGCAATGAGAGGCAATGGGCAGGGGTGGCAATTCCCCAGGTGTGGTTGGAGTTTAACCCAGTACACGAGAGGGTAGTTTCCCTACGCCTTCGGGTGGGGGGACGGGTCCTGACTGTTGTTTGCGCTTATGCACCAAACACCAGTTCAGAATACCCGTCCTTTTTGGAGTCCTAAGAGGAAGTACTAGAGACTGCTCCCTCAGGGGATTCCCTTGTTCTACTGGGTGACTTTAACGCTCATGATGGCGGTGCCAGTGAGACCTGCAGAGGTGTGATTGGGAGGAACGGCCCCGCTGATCTTAACCCAAGCGGTGTTTTGTTATTGGACTTGTTATTGGTGCTCGTCACGGATTGTCTATACCGAACATCATGTTCAAGCATAAGGGTGTCCACATGTGCACTTGGCACCAGGACACCCTGCGCCGCAGTTCGATGATTGACTTTGTGGTTGTGTCGTCGGACTTACGGCCACATGTTTTGGACACTCGGGTGAAGAAAGGGGCGGAGCTGTCAACCGATCACCTACCTGGTGGAGAGTTGGTCACGATGGTGGGGGAGGATGCCGGTCAGACCTGGCAGGTCATCGTCCACGAGCGATGGAAGGATGTAGTGCGAGATGGACAGGCGGATTGGTGCGGCGTCTGCAGTGATGCGGACTCTGCACCGGTTTGTCGTGGTGAAGAGAGAGCTGAGCCGAAAGGCAAAGCTATCAAATTATCGGTCGATCTACGTTGCTACCCTCACCTTTGGTCATGTGCTTTGGGTAGTGACCAAAACGACAAGATCACGGGTACAAGCGGATGAAATGAGTTTTCTCAGCAGTGAGAAGCACTGTCATCCGGGAGAGACTCGGAGTAGAACCGCTGCTCCTCCGCGTTGAAGGAGTCAGATGAGGTGGCTCGGGCATCTGGTTAGGATGCCTCCCGGACGCCTCCCTGGGGAGGTGTTCAGGGCACGTCCAACCGGTAAGAGACCTCGGGGAAGACCCAGGACACGCTGGAGAGACTATGTCTTTCAGCTGGCCTGGGAAGGCCTCGGCATCTGCCAGGAAGAGCTGGACGAAGTGGCCGAGGAGAGGGACGTCTGGGCTTCCCTGCTTAGGCTGCTGGCCCCGCGACCCGACCTCGGATAAGCGGAAGAAAATGGATGGATGGATGGATGAAATACATTTGTGTTCTGTTCTCACATTTTATTTGTATATAAAGTATATGATGCATTTTCTTCTCCAGGAAAAGTTCTTATACGGTGATGAAAAATTTTGATTACTTCCTGGTGAGTGTGGGTACATAATCCTTCCTCTAGGTTGTCAAATTCACTCTTTCATTCATTTACTGGTCTGCTTAATCCTCATTAGGGTTGCGGGGGTGTGCTGGAGCCTATCCCAGGCCAACATAAGCTGGGATAGACGCCAGCATACTCACGCAACTTATTCATGCAGAAAGTGGAATAAAACCTAAAACGTTTCCTTTGTGGAGGAATGTCTGTGACAAGCACCTTGTCAGGATCCACTTGTACTGCAAGTGCTATTTCTTTTATTGTCTGATAAGCAAGAATAATGACATCACACCACCTGCCTCCCATGATCTCACCTGAAGTGTTTTAACACAGCGTGTCAATCATTGAGTTGTCACTAGAAATATATCAACTTTAGGCTGTACTCAGTCAACCACAGATGCTAAAGAATAAGCCCCACGAAAGGCCCTCCGAGAACATTTGAAACGGCAAATATTAATCCTTGTTATCCCTTCCTTCAGTCACTCATTCATTGATCAACTTTTACTGCTTTGTTTTATTTTTACATTTATACCATTCTTGCACATGTTTCTCATGTCAAACATGGGAGAAACACATAGATGTTAGAACTTGTCTGCACCCTTACTCACCCACCAGTTCCATGTACGCTCGTTATATATGGTTGAGCGCCAATTTTACAAGCACAGGCAATCACTGGCTCAGCTTCATAACATATCTCATAAATGGAAGCGATCCGTCTTGACAAAGTAGAAACACGGTCCCTATTTTTAGCAAGTAGGAGTGCGCATTTAAAGTGAAAGACGCAAAGTATTTCTTGCATCATAGATCTATTTGGTAAGTAAATACAGGGGGCCAACAGAGGTGAAGTATCTGCCAAGCACGCAAGCAGGAGTGGAGCTCCACCTCTAGTTGTGCACAGATATCACCATAAAATGCTGATCTGAAAGCTACAAAAACCCCTCCACAATGCATCCCAACTCCTGACCAGCAATATCTCCAAGTAGGACACACCTTGCCTTCCTGGTGAAACACACATGAGTGACCATAGTGTGGTGTCGGGGCCATCTGTGGAACGTGGCTGATTACAGAAATAAAATAAACAAAAACCCAGAAAAGGGGGAAGAATTGAACAAAAGGCATAAGTAATAGATAAGACAAACACAAAGATTTGTATTTAAACATATGTAGGAAATTTTACATAATTTTTTAAGATTAATATAAATATGAAAGGACTGTTTGGCAGCCCTGACATAAATAGACAAAGACAAATAGATAGTCTTATCTACAGTGAGCTGGCATTGTTACTCTACAAGCTGGAACTATTCATGTTGACACCTCTGTTGAAAAACCAGCATTTCTTGAAATGCATTTGACAGAGTATGACAGCATAAAGGCCTGTGAAAAAATACATACAGCTGCCAATTCTGACACTTTACAGAGTGACAGATGAAACATTGTATTATTATTATATATTATTTATTACTATTCACCCCTCCGTGAATCACCACCTCATCGCGGTGGAGGGGTTTGAGTGCCCGAGTGATCCTAGGAGCTATTTTGTCGGGGGCTTTATGCCCCTGGTAGGGTCTCCCAAGGCAAACAGGTTCTAGGTGACGAGCCAGACTAAGAGTGATTCAGAAGACCCATATGAAGAGAAACATTAGGAGTGACCGCACCTCGCCCGGACGTGGGATACCGGGGCCTCACCCTGGAGCCAGGCCTGGGGGAGGGGCTCGCAGGCGAGCGCCTGGTGGTCAGGTCTTCACCCGTGGGACCTGGCCGGGCCTAGCCCGAAGAAGCCGCACGGGAACTCCCCCCCGCAGACCCACCACCTGCAGGGGCAAGCATAAGGGTCCGGTGCTGTGTGATTTGGGCAGTGGTCGAGGGCGGGTGTCCGGGCGACCTGGGCTTCGGCGACCAAATCTGGTTCTTGGGACATGGAATGTCACTTCTCTGGTGGGGAAGGAGCCCGAGCTTGTGGAAGAGGCGGAGAGATTCCGACTAGATATAGTCGGACTCACCTCAACCCACAGTTTAGGCTCTGGAACCAAACTCCTTGAGAGGGGCTGGACCTTGTTCTTCTCTGGAGTTGCCGCTGGGGAGAGGCGGCGAGCTGGTGTGGGCTTATTGTTAGCCCCCCGGCTTGGTGCCTCTGTGTTGGAGTCATCCCCAGTAAACGAGAGGGTTACTTCCCTACGCCTTAGGGCTGGGGAAAGGGTCCTGACTGTGGTTTGTGCCTATGCGCCGAACGGCAGTTCAGAGTACCCAGCCTTCTTGGAGTCTATCAGAGGGGTGCTGGAGAGCACCCCAGCTGGTGACTCCATAGTTCTACTGGGAGACTTCAACGCCCATGTGGGCAATGACAGTGTGACTTGGAGGGGCGTGGTTGGGAGGAACGGCCTCCCTGACCTGAACCCGTGCGGTGTGTTGTTGCTGGACTTCTGTGCGAACTACAGTTTGTCCATAACGAACACCATGTTCGAACATAAGGATGCCCATAAGTGCACTTGGCACCAGGACACCCTAGGTCGCAGGTCTATGATCGACTTTGTGGTCGTATCATCAGACCTGCGTCCGTATGTTCTGGACACGCGGGTGAAGAGAGGGGCTGAGCTGTCAACTGACCACCACCTGGTGATGAGTTGGATTAGATGGCGGGGAAGGATGCCGGACAGACCTGGCAGACCCAAACGCGTAGTGAGGGTGTGCTGGGAACGTCTGGCAGAATCTCCCGTTCGTCGAGTCTTCAACTCTCATCTCCGGCAGAGCTTCGCCTGCATTTCGAGGGAGGACCGGGATATTGAGTCCGAATGGGCCGTATTCCGTGCCTCTATTGCTGAGGCAGCCAGTTGTGGTTGCGGCCGCAAGGTGGTCGGTGCCAGTCGTGGTGGCAAGCCCCGAACCCGATGGTGGACACCGGGGGTTAGGGCTGCCGTCAAGCTGAAAAAGGAGTCCTATCGAGCATGGATGGCTTGCGGGACTCCCGAAGCAGCTGACAGGTACCGGCAGGCCAAGCGGCACGCGGCTTCGGCGGTGGTCGAGGCAAAAACTCGGGTGTGGGAGGAGTTCGGTGAGGCTATGGAGCACGACTTTCGGTCGGCCTCGAAGAGGTTCTGGCAAACCGTCCGACACCTCAGAAAGGGGAAGCAGCCCCCAGTTCACACTGTTTACAGTGCGGACGGGGGCTTGCTGACCACGACTGTGGATATAGTTGGTCGGTGGAAGGAATACTTCGAGGCCCTTCTCAATCCCACTGACATGCCTTCCATAGAGGAAGCAGAGTCTGAGGATACGTACGTGGACAGTTCTATCACCGTGGCTGAGGTAATTGGGGTAGTCAAATCACTCCCCAGTGGCAAGGCTCCGGGGGTAGACGAGTTCCGCTCAGAATTTCTCAAGGCTCTGGATGTTGGAGGACTGTGTTGGTTGACACGCCTCTACAACATTGCATGGAAGTCAGGAACAGTACCTCTGGACTGGCAGACCGGGGTGGTGGTCCCCATTTTTAAAAAGGGTGACCGGAGGGTGTGTTCCAACTATAGGGGGATCACACTCCTCAGCCTTCCTGGGAAAGTCTACTCCAGGGTGCTGGAGAGAAGGGTACGACCGTTAGTCGAACCTCGGTTAGAGGAGCTGCAATGTGGTTTTCGTCCCGGTCGCGGAACACTGGACCAGCTCTACACCCTTGCAAGGGTACTCGAGGGTATGTGGGAGTTTGCCCAACCAGTCTACATGTGCTTTGTAGACCTGGAAAAGGCATTCGACCGTGTCCCTCGTGGTGTCCTGTGGGGGGTGCTCCGGGAGTACGGGATTGATGGTCCGCTTCTACGTGCCATTCGGTCCTTGTACAATCGAAGCAGGAGCCTGGTTCGCATTGCCAGCAGTAAGTCGAGCTTGTTTCCGGTGAACGTTGGCCTCCGCCAAGGCTGCCCTTTGTCACCGATTCTGTTCATAATCTTCATGGACAGAATTTCTAGGCGCAGTCAAGGTGTTGAGGGAGTCCAGCTTGGTGACCTTAGGATCTCGTCTCTGCTATTTGCAGACGATGTGGTCCTTATGGCCTCATCAGGCTGTGACCTTCAGCGTTTACTGGAGCGGTTTGCAGCTGAGTGTGAAGCTTCTGGGATGAGACTCAGCACCTCCAAATCCGAGGCCATGGTTCTCAGTCGGAAACGGGTGGACTGTACCCTCCGGGTTGGGAGTGAGGTCTTGCCTCAGGTGGAGGAGTTCAAGTATCTCGGGTTCTTGTTCACGAGTGAGGGAAGGTTGGAGCGTGAGATCGACAGACGGATCGGTGCAGCATCTGCAGTAATGCGGTCGCTGTACCGGACCGTCGTGGTGAAGAGAGAGCTGAGCCGGAAGGCAAAGCTCTCTGTTTACCGATCGATCTACGTTCCCACCCTCACCTATGGTCATGAGTTATGGGTCATGACCGAAAGAATGAGATCGCGGATACAAGCGGCGGAAATGAGTTTCCTTCGTAGGGTGGCTGGACTCACCCTAAGAGATAGGGTGAGGAGCTCGGCCATCCGGGAGGAGCTCAGAGTAGAGCCGCTGCTCCTTCACATCAAGAGGAGCCAGTTGAGGTGGCTCGGGCATCTAGTCCGGATGCCTCCCGGGCGCCTCCCTGGTGAGGTGTTTCGGGCATGCCCAGTTGGGAGAAGGCCCCCGGGAAGACCTAGGACACGCTGGAGGGACTATGTCTCACAGCTGGCCTGGGAACCCCTTGGTGTCCTCCCGATGGAGCTGGAAGAGGTCGCTGGGGACCGGGAAATCTAGACTTTCCTTACTGAAGCTGCTGCCCCCGCAACCCAGACCCGGATAAGCGGAGGAAAATGGATGGATGGATACCAAGGCAATACGAGATGATATCAAGGTACTACAAGATGATAATCTCTGTCTTGTGTGCTGCACTTAAGAAGGTTAAAACAGAGGAAAACAGAGCACTATGCAATGATATTAAGATATTACAGGATGATATAAGTAGTACTACTGGATGATAATACTGCCTAGCGCCACTGTTGAGGAAGAGAAAACAAAGGAAAATATCATTGAGTAAAAAAAAATACAATTGATGAGATGAAACAGAATGCACAAATAAACTATGTCATCCTCACAGGGCTCCAAATTACTTCCAGGACAAATGACAGAGGACGGAGAAGAACCCGATAAAATGCATGTTGCTTTCTACAAAGCGTTAACTTAAATTGTTTGCATGTTTGAAATAATTCAAACTGTTACCATTGCCATTACCATTTACTTTAGGTATGTAATGCTCTTTGAGATAGACAATTTGATTTAAATCTAGATACACAGATTCAGAAACAATATATTTGAAAAACAAAAAGATTTGATACGATTCAATGCAATGTACAAACAATACGAATCAATTCAATACAAAAAGTTAACATACTCACCTCTGTTGGTCTGGCTGGTGAAGATTTTCACCCTTCTGAAATTAATACAAAAACGTTCCAAACTTTGGCGTTCAAACTTATCATTATCATCCTTACTAACCATAGTCGTGGAGTCAGATAAAAATAAGTCAAGAGATGACGGATACCATTTGTAAAAACTATGGCTGTCAAAGTTCACGCATTTACACAACAGTCCTCTAATGGCACTTAAAAATAACGTGCACATGTTCTGTTTTACCCTCTGTCCACACTAGTTTGTAGGAACCACAGCGGCGGCAGACTTGTGGGAAACTACAAGCGGCAGCAAATACTGAGCAGAAATGGCCAAGGAAAAGGATATTTTGAATGGCAAGATTAACTTCAAAGCCCTGGCAGATTGCTCTCTCAACAAGAGCAAATTTACTTGTATTGCTATCACTGGAGTTGTAAAAGTACGTCGCCTCTGGGAGAAGTGAGAAGTTGCTGGCACACTGCTGATATTGTTTTGTCTTTTATACAGTGGTACGTTCCATAAATTGCCGTCTCTTGTTTTGATTTGAACTGCTAGCTAAAATTTAGGCTAGGAGCTACTAGTTACCAGCAGAACCAATGAGAGCTATTTGGGTCACTAGCTAATGCTGTGTCATTGACACTAGCATTATAGCGATCATACGTACATTATAGCCATCTCATTTGTCGTATTTTGTATGGATTGTACAAAACTATGATCAAGGACCGTCAAACAGTGGAACAAATTGCCACTCGCATCAAACATGAAAAATATGAAAAAAACTGTATATATCTAACTGTATATTATTTTGA
Organism: Oostethus manadensis; assembly: GCA_024372805.1. Classification (NCBI taxonomy): domain Eukaryota; kingdom Metazoa; phylum Chordata; class Actinopteri; order Syngnathiformes; family Syngnathidae; genus Oostethus; species Oostethus manadensis. Next base: position 4,685,591 of record QODF01000029.1, read on the forward strand.
ATGAAAGCATAGCGCATATTTCCAATATTGTTAACATTTTAAATAAAATGCGATGTAGTTATTGTAATTGTATATTGAATCATCACCACAAAGAGAGTTAGACTTTCAGACTTTTAGACAGACTAGAAGTGAAATTGCTTGGTTACAGTAGCTCAATTGCAAAAGAAAAAAACACCCTTACATAGAAAAAAAAATGCAATGCAATATAAATAAAATAATTATACTATTTATATAGCTATTTATAAATGTGTATTAAATTATATAGATAAATACAGATACATCTATCTTAAAATATAATTAAAATAATAGTGAATATGAGATATTACAATATTAACATATTTATAAGTATAAGTAACTACAAGTTAAGTACCAGCGATTAAATGCGATTAATTATGAGTGAACTATGGACAAAGTGCAATTAACTACAGTCAAATATTTTAATTGATTGACAGCCCTAGTCAATTCATACATGATTACTACAAATACTACATGGAACCATTTTCTATGCTGCTTTTTACATGATTGCATTGCATATTAACACATAAACTTAAATAATAAAAGTTGGTAAACCCTGAATGCTAATTGACAATGTAAAAATAATGTTGTTTTACACAATTCGTTGTTTTTTTAAGTATTAATATGCAATTGTAAACAATTATATGACAATTAGGGGGGTTAAAATATTACTTAAACTTCTTTCCAAGGGCCGCGCGGTGGATGAGAGGGTAGCATGTTGGCCTCACAGTCAGGTTTTCTCGTGGTGGGGCAGTAGATGGCACCGTGGTGAAAAAGTTACTTTACTTTATCCTATCCATCTATTTTCTATGCAGCTTATCCTCATAAATGTTGCAGGTATGCTGGAGCCTATCCCAGCTGACTTCAGGTATGTGTCTCTCAAATATAATTTTATGCTTTATGTTGGGCCGCACGGTGGATGAATGGGTAGCATGTTGGCCTCACAGTCAGGAGGTTCTGGGTTCGAATCTCTGTTGGGCATCTCTGTGTGGAGTTTGCATTGTCTCCCTGTGCGGGCGTGGGTTGTCTCCGGGTGCTCCGGTTTCCTCCCACATTCCAAAAACATGCATGTTAGGTTAATTGGCGACTCAAAATTGTCCATAGGTATGAATGTGAGTTGAATGTTTGTCTGCCCTGCAATTGACTGGCGACCAGTCCAGGGTGTACCCCGCCTCTCGCCCAAAGTCAGCTGGGATATGCTCCAGCATACCCGCGACCCTAATGAGGATAAGCGACAAAATGGATGGACTTCTTTCCAGTTATTAAAGGTTTTATGATTGCAACAGTTTGACCCCAACAGATTATTTGAATTCCATTATTTTCTATGGCGTCCTGTGTGTTTGACTTTTAGTGTTTCCACCCTAGCCTCCAGCAATGGAGGGATCAAAGACTCGGCTGTTTAATTTAGCATTTTGGAGAAAGAAAAATGCTCCAAAAAAAGTAAGTTTCATTTTGTCTTCATTTGGCTGCATTCGTGTATCGGTATACTGTACTTGTGTTTGTGTGCAGACTGGTAAATCCTCTGCAGCAGCTGCTGAGTCTTTTCTTAGCCCAATCATCATTCCATGCCTCAAGCCCCCCATCACACACACACACACACACACAGAGCTTCACCTTTGTACCTATTGGCTGAGGGTAGTATGAATCCAGGAAACAAAAGCTTGTTTGTTAATTAAGCTCTTTATAATATGGTCTAGTAGTGAATAAAACAACTAAGGTGATGAAGAATCCTTTTTAATTAGGATGTCTTAACAACTTCTCATGGAACTTTTCTAATGAGAAAGTGGTAAGCAGCAGGATACATTTGTAAATAAGTGTGGACATGTTTAGTTGATGATTTCCTGTCGTAGCAATGCTTTGTACTAGAGATGCACAATGTCTTTCTTTTCAATACCAATATAACGCTCTGCTTCTCAAGACCGATATGTTACAGATACACTTTTTTATTTTTACTTTTTACATTTAGATTTAACTGTAGTTTGTGCACGCCTGGAGGTAAGAAGAACTCAAACAAATCTGGATTTGACTCAGGGTACCTGTCAGGCCGCACAGTGGACGAGTGGTTAGCATGTTGGCCACACCGTCAGGAGATCTGGAAGTCCAGGGTTCAAATCTCAATTGGGAATCTCTGTGTGGAGTTTGCATGTTCTCCCCGTGCGTGTGTGAATTTTCTCCGGTTACTCCGGTTTTCTACCACATTCCAAAAACATGCATGTTAGCATAATTGGCAACATGAATGTGTAAGTGAATCATTGATTGGCTGGAGACCAGTCCAGGGTGTACCCCGCCTCTCCAGCAGACAAGAGGTCACCCTAATGAGGATAAGCGGCATAGAAAATGCAAGGATAACTGTCAATCAAATATGACATTATTACCACGACCTCACTAATACTTTACAAAATGGAAAATGTTAACCTACCCCTCACCAATGATTGACAATGCAAAATGGATTTTAAAAATGATTCGCATTATAAAGACAATTCAGAGTTGATTTGTGTTTTACAGAGGGTGTCAGCATGTCGCACTATTTTGTGTTGTGTTGAGGCAAGGAAAGGAAAAGAAGCCGGACATGTGCCACCTCACATGACAATGTAATTCAGGTCACCATCTTTTTACAACACCGATAAGCAACTGAAGGCCATGTTTTTACTGACACACTTATAAACATATGAATGCTTTGATGACTTCCTACTAAGTGCGGCACTCATTGGCTTGTTTGTCAGAAAGAAGTGTGTTGTGCAGTATTTGAGGACAAACATGTGATGCTGGTCACTTCCTAAGGCATTTTTTGCGCTGTACATACTGGGAGTATGAATGTATGTTGTGGTGCATGAATGCAAGTGAAGTTTCACGTATAAACAACATCAGTGCATTTTCTTTCGGTCTGATGTCATGTTGTGTTGCCAAATTGGGGCGTACATAAGATATGATGTAAATATGATATATTGGAGGGATATAAAATATGATGTAAATATGGTACATTGAAGGAACAGAAAATATGTGAATATAATACATTTGAGGTGTATAAATTATGATGTTAGTATGTCCTAAAGTATGTCCAAATTTAATGTTATGCCCTCAACTTGGGGGTTTCTTGTTGGTTTTTTTGCCTTGATTTTGAAATTGTTTCTGTTGACAAAATATTGTGTCTGTCTTTGCAGACTTGCTTGGGGTTGTGACGAGGAGGTGGAGCCAGGAGACACCCCTGCAACCAATTCATGTTTTGGCCTTCTTAAGCCAGTTGTGGGGTTTGGTTCATTGTGGGTTTGCTGTATGCTGCAGGCCGCACGACTGTTGTGTTAAGAGAGTACTTTACCTGCGCCAACCACATGCCAATGTTTTTGAGTCAGTCATTTATTTTGTTTCGTCTGCTGGCATCCTTCCCTTGGTCATCCTCGTGGGAGTATTTTATGTTGTATTTTTGGAGTATTTCTTCAGGCCCTGTCACCTCACCTTTAGTTACTTTTAGTTTTTGCAAACCATGTGCTCCTCATTTGTTACTCCTTCTTAGCCTGCCAAAGGAAAAATAAAGACTTCCATTTTTTTGACCACATCTGCCTCATTTTATGGTTCCACACACTGACCAAACATATGGTACATACAGTATGATAAAATATGTAAATGTGATAAATTTGAGGTGCATAAAATATGATGTAAATATGATACTTTAAAAGACATGATGTAAATATGATATATTTGAGGGACATAAACTATACAGTAAATATGGTACATTAGTTACTGTACATAAAATATGATATATATCATATATATAATATTTATCTATATATATATATATATCCCCTGATATATAGTATATCAGGGGAACAAAATATGATACATTTGAGGTGCATAAAATATGATGTAAGTATGTACATTAGAGGCACATAAAATCAGATATAAATATGATACTTTACGGTATATAATATATGATAAATTTTAAAATATACAAATGTAAGTGCATAAACTATGGTGTAAATTATAATGACATTAAATATGATGTAATTATGATGCATTTGAGGTACGGAGATGACTTTGTGCGTGGGTATGTTGCTGTTTATGTGCGTTTTGCGGACGTGTGCCTGTAGGCTGTTTGAGGTTTTCCGTGAATGAAACAGTGATATGAAATATGGCTAACATAGATGTACAGTAAATAGAAAAGTCATAAAGTGAGACGGACAAAGACTCGTCATGTGTTTGAAGTACTGTTAGAGCTCTGAGTTCAGCAAGTTCATCTGAGTCAAGGATTAGTGTGTGTGTGTGTGTGTGTGTTTGACCTTCCTGCTGACACAGGGTCATGGGATTAAACATGAGAGTCAGCATGTCTAGACCTGTCCCTCTACGTATGTATGTGTATGTGTGTGTGTGTTCCTATACCTGTACTTTTGTGAGGGTGAATATCGAGGATTTAGCTGTGGAAATTGGAGGGACATTTTGTCCTCACTATAAGGCCCCTGCAAAATTGCGGTGGGCTGTCATGCCTTTGAATGGGGGCAGTGAGTTGGCCCAGTGGGGGAGGGGTGGGCGGCCGATGCTGTGACACAAAGAAATTTGGACCAGCTTCTGAATGATATCAACCGCCTTATTTTAAACTGTAAGATGCACTCAATAGGTTGATTACGATGATGATACTCTAACCCAGGTGCGTTCACACAGAAAAAACAAAGGATGAGCAAATGACTTTTACATATACAAAATGTAAAAACCTACGTAGAAATCCAAAGACATATTTCCTATTTAAAGAAAACACATAACACATCGCTTTGTGTTATCAGTGACAACGCATATTATTAGTATGACCTTTTTCTTTAAATGACTGGCGACCAATCATTAATGTTTAAAAAAGGAAAAGCAGGAACACAAATTACACATTTGTGTTCCTGCTTTTCCTTTTTTAAACATAGACAATTTTTTAATGTTGCAATATTATTAAAACTGTTATTTAGGGAAAATTAGGTTGCAGAAAAAAAATACATGTTACAAGAATGTCATAAAATTACGAGAAGAAAGAGGTTTTATGACTTATGTCTTATTTTGTCTTATTAAGTCTACTATATTGGGTAATAGGAGTGTAAAAGGGACTATAGGGGTGTTATGTCATGTCTAGAGGGCTCCTATTTAGAAGGTGGTATACTATATACTGTATATAAATGTATGTATATACAGTATGCATACAGGTATATTATTTAATATATATACTATATGCCCTGCAATTGGCTGGTGACCAGTCCAAGGTGTACCCCACCACTCGCCCAAAGTCTGCTGGGATATGCTCCAGCAACCCCCGCCACCCTAATGAGGATAATGGATGGATGGAAAATTTAATTCAAATAAAAATCACATATTTTGACTTTATTAGCGTTATGTTTATGTTTACCTGACACAAAATTGCAACTTTAGTTTTTTTGTTGTTTTCTTAATGTTATGATTTTTTTTTTTAATTACACATTTTAGTGTTTAGTTTATGCTATTTTTGTTGCTATATTTTTTCTTACTATTGACTTGTCTCTCCTAACATTCTGTCTTTTTTCATCTAAAATTACTGCTGTTTTTCAATTTTCACTGTATGGGTCAAGGACCAATAAAAAAACAGCAGCGGGTTGTAAACACTCTGGTTGTAGACAACTCTGTTCTAACCGTAATATGTGAAAATGATGTGAAATAAAGTATTATATTCCCCATTCTGATCCGGCCCTAGCTAGATGAGCCCGTCTCGTCCGTCTTGACAGACGACGGCTTAAAAAAACAAAGAAAAAAACCTGACTGACGGGAGTAGGAAGATTGTTTGTTGTTGTTTGTTTTTCTTCAGTGACTCGGCTAACCTTTCATGATGTTTAAAAGTGAGTGTAATGTTAGGAAAGCAGCTCGCATAACTATACTAGCGTTGCTATTGTTTGTGGCCTACTCTTTATTGTTACCTTGTTGTGTGTGATATGAGGCATCTGTTACGTTGGACAAGTACAGCGTTGCACAACAGAGACAGGCATGGACAAGTGTACATTTTTATATCCAATATCGAGTCACTTCTGCACATGCAACTGGTTTGGCTAACATTTAACACTAACCCTTCAGTCAAATATTTCGAGCTTCTGGCGCAGATGAAGTGGGATCACTAGGGTGTGGTGTCCTCATGCAACTGCAGCACAGTCAGATTTCATTCTTTCAATCGTTTTCTGTGCCGCTTATCCTCGTTAGGGTCGCGGGTATGCTGGAGCCTATCCCAGCCGGCTTTGGGCGAGAGGCGGGGTACACCCTGGACTGGTCGCCAGTCAATCACAGAGCACAGACAAACAAACATTCACCCTCACATTCATACCGATGGACAATTTATAGTCGCCAATTAAACTAACATGCATGTTTTTGGAATGTGGGGGGAAACCGAAGTACCCGGAGAAAACCCACACACGCACGGGGAGAACATGCAAACTCCACACAGAAATGCCCAACAGAGATTCGAATGTAGATCTTCCAAATCTACTGATTGTGTAGCAGTCATATAGTTGGCCACATGCTAACCATTCGACCACTGTGCGGCCTACAGTAGGCATACATAACTTATGATGTAAATATGATATATTGGAGGGATATAAAATATGATGTAAATATGGTACTTTGAAGGGACATAAAATATGTGAATATAATACATTTGAGGTGTATAAATTATTATGTAAGTGTGTCCTAAAGTATGTCCAAATCTAATGTTATGTCCTCAATTATGTCTCCGCAGTACCCGGAGAAACCCCACGCATGCACGGGGAGAACATGCAAACTCCACACAGAGATGCCCAACGGAGATTTGACAGATTTCATGCTGCATATTTCACACATGCACGTCAAAGACATCTGGAAGCAGCATCGGGAAAGAGGCGTCCATTCATTCCAGCGAAAGTCGCTGAGTGTAACATGACACAGACAGCTTTTTCTCCATGTCTGTCTGATGATGTTTAATCCTAACTGACAAAGGCAGGTGGGCTTGTTCTATGTGGAAGTACAGTACTATCATACAGTGTTGTGTTTGCTGTGATTATGGAGCACACAAAGCCACGTTACCAAGTGTGGCCAAAACACACCATCGACCACTCAGGAATGTCGGAACAATCCTCCTCTTTGTCTTTTTCTTCCATTTGTCACCTCAGTGAGTCCGCCCGCTTGCAGTTTGTGTCACACACTAAATGAATCTTCTTTCTCCTGCTGAATCCGTTTTTGAAGCCAAGTTGCGCGTCTTATGTTGACGGAGAAAAAGACTCACATTTTCCTCCTGACTATCTCATGCACCTTATGTCATTACACCCAAATGATCTTATGTAACAGGGCTGTACGTGACCGGCTCGTGCTGTGTCTCAATTCGCACGATTCCACCTTCAATGCGTTGCTGAGATGAATGGTGAGTTTTAGTTTAGAGGCAACATAGAGGCACAATGACTTTCTACAGCCTGTGTAATGTCATTAGTGTAATTTTGCTAATTGGACAATAAATTACAGAGAGAAATGAAATACCCTGAGGAGCTGTATTACTCTCCTCGTCATGAACTGGAAGGCGCTTGCATTGCCATCTTGCTATAGGAGGGAAAAGCTAGATTTTTTAAAAACTCATTTAAAAAATAAAAAGCAGCACCAGCTAAAAGTAGATTTAGCAGTCAAATGCAATTAGTATATTTTTATAGTATGCTGAATGAATTTGACTGCTAAAATGGAAGATGAAATATCCAAGCTCCAAAGATGGTGAAACGTGTTTTCTGGAGACAGATCAAGAGCATGCACTTCATATACAAAAACATAATAAAATAGAACCAGGTAGAAGGTAAAGAACGCAAAAGTCTTTTGGTTTTTAAAAATAAATAAATAAATGAGACTAAACAGATAGATACTTTAAAAGTGAATTATTCTCTTCTTTTGTTGTTATCCTTTTAATGATCAACTGCTTTGCAATGATCAACTTAAAAAAAAAAAAACTCCAAAAGAGTCAGTGCCTCACCAGCCATGAATCTCACTCCATGTCACTGGTGCACTGAGAAGATGCAGTGCACTCATGTGTTCTGCAAGACCAGGATGTTGCACTCACCAAAATGTGATTGCGAAACATTTCCGATTTGGGCCAGCATTTGCACACTCAGCAAAAAGGTACACACTTAGTATGCTATACTAAATTATACTGACAGAAGTATTTAATTTCAGACACGGCATCTGACTCAGACTCACTTACAGTATAATGTATGATTAGCTGGCCTGTCATAGAAACACATTTTAGATGACGATTGTTCTACAAATTTTTGCCAATAAACGATATTATTAACAATATTTTGACAGCATTCTTTCATGAATCTAATGATAATACAGTACATGGCATAATAATTCAAGTCCACCATATCAAAAGCAAGAAACTTTAATTTCTCAAGTATTTAACATTGAAATTGGAATGTTTTAATTAAGCAAACGAAAATAATAATAAAAATATCGATAAAAAAGCCAATATCGGACAGTCCTACTAATAAAATTGAAACACAGGCAAAATCATAAAGCGACAATTGAATATTTATTTATGCAGATATTAAAGTGTCTGCTAAAGCTATTATGTTTTTGATCCATGCAAACAGGTGCATCGTGCCCTTGGTGTCAGAGTTCTTCACTGGAAGAATACAAGAAAATAGATTCCTAATGATTAACCGCAAACGACCAGCAGGAATTTTACAAAGTCATTGTAAAAATCCTGTCAGCTGTGAGATAGCAGGAAAGTAGAGGATAGGCAAAACAAGTCAAATCACTTTTTTCTCCGCTCTACTTTTCTTTTGCAAATGAATCAAATGTGCCGACTTTCTCTGGCGTGCACTCATCATGTTTTTACGCACATGCACTAACATCACTTCACCTTGCTGTCTGTGTAAACATCATTTTAGAGGAAATGACATCTAAAACCAAGCCATTATATTATCACAAGCAATCACAATGGGCGTTACATAAAGTTATTTATGTAATATCTTAATCCACACTATAGGCAACACAGGGAAGGGAGCGGCAATTAATCGGGTCAGGGTGGACTCACAGCATCAGCAACTTGGACGATACTGAACTAAAACAAGCTTATAATAAGATACTGGGAATTTACTCGCAAACCAGTCGAACTTTATTTGCACGACAGCTTTCATTACGAAAAACATTGCAGCCTCCAAGTTTTCATTTCAAAACACAATTTTCCAGTAGGAGATCATTTTAAGTGAATTCATCTGTTCTGCAGTCCAGCTGTGGCCACGCTAAAGCCTTCATTGATTGCACGGGCAATGTTTGAAGTCACCTTTTATTCATCATCTAAGTGCAAAAAGATGTTTATCACTACTTACATTAAAATTATCCCTAATTTTTCGCAATTACCGTAATTTCTTCCTGACCCGACCGTGAAAAGTGTTTTCGCAGTCAGAGCATAGAAAACCTGTAAATATACAGGTCAATATCCTGTAAATATCCTGTAACCTGTAAATATCTAAATATGAACATGATAGAGCACTTTAGACATGAACTAACACCCCTGAAGTCACCTCTACACTCATATTACCCAATATTATAAACATAATAAGAGTAAATAAGACATAAATAAGACTCATGCTTGTGTGTGTTGCTGTAAATCCGTGTTTCAGAAGATCATTGGTGGCCGGACAGGAAGTGATGTTGGAGGTTCAGAGTTGAGTTTTAGCTTGGTGCGGGTTACTGCGCAACCAACTGTAGCGTGTTTTTTTCTTAGGGAATATTGTGCCTCTTGCGAGATAATTCAAACCTACAATAAAAGCCTGTTGTTCCGGTGATCATGTCTAGTGTCAACTGGTGACCACCAAGATAGCAAAGTAACATTGAAACAATGTTTTGATTTTCCATCACAACGGTTGACACTGAAATTTCAAAGCAAAGCAATCTGTGTCAAGTTTCATCACCAGAGTGATGACAGCAGTGACATTGAAACAATGTTGAAAAGATGATTGATGGATTTAGATTTGAGATCACCACCATATTGTGGTGGACCAGTGGAAGACCTGTGTTTGAATTTCGGCTTGGCATCTCTGTGTGGAGTTTGCATGTTTTAACCTAAATTAAAATTGCATGTTTTAACCAATTAACCTAAAACTTGCGTGTTAGGTTAATTGGTGACTCTAAATTGACCATAGGCGTGAATGTGTGTTGAACAAGTGGTCAGTGCTAATGTTACAAGCTGCCACATTATGCGGTCGCCTAGGTCTAAACAGTGACTGTGATAAAACGAAATGCATTTTTTAGCACATAACACTACTGCAAGAGCAACAGATTTTCTTTCCATTTTAATTGCTGTAGTTTGTATTAAGCATTTGATAACCGATTTGCTGAGGTTGCCTGGCGCCATGGTTTGTGAAAACACTTCTGAGTTATGTGGTTTTGTGTTGACACAGTTCGTTTTTCCCTTTCCTTGTCTTTCCAACACACAGTAAGAAACGAACTGAAATGGTTCCATTTTTTTAAGGGCTTCATCAGCTGCACTTAATGTGTGATGTCATGTTGTTAAGTGACGCGAGCTGGCCACTTAACAAGCTGGGCCAAACATTCAGTAAAGAAAGTCTGGTACAACACAGGTGGTCTGTTGCTGCATATGCACTGTATAGAATCCATTTAGCAAGTTTCCTGTGTGCAAATACTGTTTTTTTGCTGCTGGCTCAAAAATATGTTTCTCTTTACCAGTGGCAGCTGCTGGTCAATTAAGGAGGGGAAGCTCATTTTTTCCGGCCTATATCATGAATGTGTTCATTTATTTATACGTAAATTCTACCGTCTGTTCTTAGTCGTTTTTATCAACGACAAAGTCGCTGGGGATCGGTAAAGTCTTCAATTCAGTTCAGAACAAGGCAATGGAAAAACATGGAAAATGCTATGGTGGAAGTTAACACTTTAAGGTCACTGAGTTGCTCATTTCACTGTCAATCAGAAAGTGATTTCACCAAAGACCGATCATCCAATCATCATGCAGAAGCCAAAACGTCCAGGCCAGCCCATTGCCTCATAGACTCACAGAGATGCCGAGCGTCATATGGTCAGGAAAAAGCCCAACATTTCATCCAAGACCGTCCAGTTTCACACACAGTGTAACAACCCAATCCGTGCTTCCCCTTGGAAGTCAAACGCTCAGCACCCGATTGTGTAAAAAACATTGCCATTGTGCTGCGGGAATAAATGAGAAGAAAGTTGTGTCAGTTACCTGTGATAAGCAGCTGATTCGGAACAAACGATGAAGGTATTCCAGCACATATTTAGTCAACGAAATATACACACACACCAGTACATATTTCACCACTTTTTTGACATTTTAGTGGAGCTCAGCAGTCTTAGAGCAATCACCACTGCTTTTTACATAGATTCCTACACCACAGCAGATCAGAAATGTTCGCAGCCAATGGACTCCTCAAATATTGAGATGGAGGATGACACGACCTTTGCTACATCCTAGCAGTGACGATAAAACCTCTTCAGTACAGTATTTACACTATGCAATATTCTTTTTTAATCCAAACATTTTGTATGGGCTTTCAGTCCAGGTGAATTCTGAAAGAAAAAAATTAAGAAAGCTGTCCAGGACTGTGCGTATGTCTGGAAGCCCTGTTGGTAAGTTACAGTTATGCACATATTTAAGAACATTGGGAAACAAGTCATACTGTATATTCATGGTGAATTGCCTCGTGTATGTCATGTGACTGATCTGATGTGTCTTTTTCAGGTCAGCAGCGTCACATCTTGGCATTGTACAGGTAGTGTCGTGGCAACGACCTCAGGACGCAAGAGATGAAACCCGAATGCATGGTCTGGACCAAATTCATAGTACAGTACCATTTAATTTCCAGTTTAATACAACTTCAAGGCCAGGATGTTGAGCATGAAAATTTTTGTCTTCAAAAACTTCAGCATTGAATCATGATGGATAGGAAGGTGTCTCAGTTGTGGCCTAGACAGAAGGAAGTGCTTCATACACACACAGGTTCTTGAAAGTGTATTAAATGTATCCTTTGTGCTTCTGTTTCAGATGCAACTTGGCGCTGCTATAAAAGAGGATGCTTCTGCTTAAGATGTAAACAAGTGCCTCTGCTGGGCCTCAGGCGGAAAAGGAGGTTTTAGGCGTGGCAATAAATTAAAACAATGAAAACAAATAAACCCAGTTTGATCTCTTACAAACGTGTGTGTCTGCTATGACAAAAAATACTGTATATCTTTGAAACCTAAGACATCCTGATTGTAGATAAAGCAGGATTTGTATGAAATGCTGGTATTGAGCAGCATTAAATGAGCAATATTCTTTCTGGTATTATCATTGAAATATCATTGAAACCACATCGATTTCAAGAGTCAAGAGCCACAGTATAAGTGGAAGGTGTGAAAATGTAAAAGAAGGTGTAAATACAGGAAATTTTAAAGTCAAAATATAAAGAGGATACTGTATTTATAATCAATCAGAAATGACAACGGTGCAAATACTGCCAAATGTGCAAAATATGATGCCAGTGTGTGACATTGAATTAACATGAATTAGTAAAGACAAAGTATAGAGTGCAGAGCAAATGTGCAGAACATGAGGTAGTTACATAAACACAAAGCTTATAGTGCGGTGTAAAGGTTAATGTGACAGTTAACAGTTCAGTAATGTCGTGTTGTCCATGTTATGTTTTTAGTTATATTGAAATTTCAATGTTTCAATGTTCACCTTAGTTGAGATACAACTGAAATGGTGTTGATCTACGGTGCTGTTGTTTATGCAGAGGGTGCAAACTGATGCTAAATCAACATTGAAGTCTGACAAAGACTTAGTGAAAAACGTTAAAAAGTCAACATAAATTCTATGATATTTCAATGACACCTTGCCATCTGGGCAGTGTAGAATACTACATGTCATCACAACGTCTTTGAACGTCTCTTCTGAATGCCTTATATATGTACAGTATTTTGGTTCATTAAGACATTTTTATGCTTGGAAATGCTTAATTGAGGCATAAAATATGTAAGATTTCCTTCAATAGGCATTTCTGAGTAATAATAGGCTATAGCCAACAATGAAAAAGCGTGATTTATTAATACATTTTTTAAAAAACCGTGATAGAATGAATCACAAAATTTGGACCACAACATGGTGAGGGACGACTGTATAATAAACCAAAAATAACGTAAACTATCCCACTTGGAGAATACAACACAGAATGCCTCCCAATTACACTCATTTGAATCCTTTACACTTACTTTACCTATGTCAGTGCACACGTCCTGTCTACAAAGGGAGACTAAAAAAGGGTCCTAACTGAAATAGGGAAATTGTGAGTAAAAATCTGGTACCTTCTGTGACATTCCCGCCATGAATGGTGCAATACCATGTTTGCAAGAGCAGTTGTTGCTAGGCAGAGTTTGTGGAGCTTGCACGCTTAATATGCTGTTTCAACACAGCAGACAAAGGACACGAGGAGTCGTCAGGAACCCAGACACACACATTAAGAACATGACTCAAAGAAAAAGGACAGTATAAGCAATTGAGTCATTACTCTGAATTCAATATAAAATATGCATTTGAAAAACACAAAAAGGAACATGCTTTTTCACCATGGTGCCATCTTCTGGATCGATCCTGCTTCCTTCCTCCTAAAGCAAACACCTCTTTATTGAATTCTGATTTCAGCAACCACATATGCCAACATGCATGCTCACTGAGGCAAGAGAGTATGGTTTACTTTTTAACCTCATTTTGTGTACTTTGAAACCCTCATTGGCTCTTTTCTGTTGAAAGCAAGAAAACAGGATTAAGGACTAAGGGGCCAAAGTGTGACTGTGGCGGTGTTGGATTGCCCCAAGACTTCTTTAGACTCATGGCATTCACCTTGAGCGCAGTCATAATGGTTTCCTGGAACACCTGAAACACTGATGAGGCCACAAAGAACACATCGTCTGCAAATAGCAGAGACAAGATCCTCTCATCAGGCTGTGACCTTCAGCGTTTACTGGAGCAGTTTGCAGCTGACTGTGAAGCTTCTGGGATGAGACTCAGCACCTCCAAATCTGAGGCCATGGTTCTCAGTCAGAAAAGGGTGGACTGTACCCTCCGGGTTGGGAGTGAGGTCTTGCCTCAGGTGGAGGAATTCAAGTATTTTGGGGTCTTGTTCACGAGTGAGGAACGGTTGGAGCGTGAGGTCGACAGACGTATCAGTGCAGCGTAACGGATCGTCGTGGCGAAGAGAGAGCTGAGCCGGAAAACAAAGCTCTCTGTTCACAGTCGATCTATGTGCCTACCCTCACCCATGGTCATGAGTTATGGGTCATGACCGAAAGAACGAGATCGCGGATACAAGCGGCGGAAATGAGTTTCCTTCGTAGGGTGGCTGGACTCACCCTAAGAGATAGAGTGAGGAGCTCGGCCATCCTGAAGGAGCTCAGAGTACAGCCGCTGCTCCTTCGCATCGAGAGGAGCCAGTTGAGGTTGCTCGGGCATCTAGTCCCGATGCCTCCCGGGCACCTCTCTGGTGAGGTGTTGTTGGTATGCCCAGCCGGGAGAAGGCCCTGGGGAAGACCTAGGACACGCTGGAGGGACTATGTCTCACAGCTGGCCTGGGAAGACCTTGTTGTCCTCACGGTGGAGCTGGAAGAGGTTGCCAGAGACCGGGAAAATTAGGCACTTAAAAGCATAAAAATGCTAAACAAAGTAAAATACAATCAGAATGTGAATTCAAACATGCTAAATTATACGTGGTATTGTACACTGGTCATTAGGTGTCAGTAATGTTGCTACAATGCTTGGTGAGACACACAAACGTCAGAATTGATTGCAGGTCTGAATGATCTCACCACAGGCACAAGAATCCCTAAAGAAACACTGCTGCTGCTGCAGTAACCAATGCCAAGCTGAAACTCAACCCTGAATCCCCGATGTCACTTACTGCCTGACCGCCACTCAGCTGCCCCGGGGAACACATTTCTAGCAACACACACAAGCACAGTTTACTAGACGTATTAAATCTACTATATTGGTTCTTGGCCGCACGGTGGCTGAGTGGTTAGCACATTTGCCACACAGTCAGGAGATCTGGAAGACCTGGCTTCAAATCTCCGTTGGGCATCTCTGTGTGGCGTTTGCATGTTCTCCCCGTGCGTGTGTGGGTTTTCTCCGGGTACTTCGGTTTCCTCCCACATTCCAAAAACATGCATGTTAGGTTAATTGGCGACTCTAAATTGTCCATTAGAGTATGAATGTGAGTGTCAATGTTTGTTTGTCTGTATGTGCCCTGCGATTGACTGGCGACCAGTACAGGGTGTACCCCACCTCTCGCCCAAAGTCAGCTGGGATAGGCTCCAGCATCCCCGCGACCCTAATGAGGATAAGCAGTATAGAAAATGAATGAATGAATATTGGTTCCTAAGGGTGTAAAGTTGACAGTAGGGGTGTTAGTTCATTACTACAGTGCTCTAATAGAATGTTGTAAACATTTTTTAATTCCTTTACTACAAAAATATACAATTTATAAATAAGAAACACTTCTTTGCAGAAATTCACTTATCGCGGCCGGGACTAAACGAGGCATTACTGTACATGTACATGTACAGTATATCTGTCAACATTTGCATTTGAAAGTACAAGAAATGTTCCTTAAAATAAGATATAATTCTTCCCCCCATCTCTCCAGATGCAAGAAAAATTCTCCTGCTGGGGTTGTGGGATGTCCTCACAGATTGCTGCTGCTGGAGTGTGTATACAATGCATCACCAATGTCACCTGCAGTATTGAGGTGAATATTTTTGGTTGAAAGTTAAATTACAGGAAACTTTTTAAACGAAAGGGCAATGGGAAAATACAAAGGTCTCCTGGCAAAAACAGGACGGTTGACTGTTGTGCCTCAAAAAGACTAGTTATATAGAAAACCATACTTTCAGTGTCCACCTGTCAAATGTAATCTTTCTTTTTGACATATTGAAATGTCAGGCAGTTTTTCAAATGTCACATAGTCTATAGTGTCCATACAGAGAATTTCTGTATGTAAATGCCGCCTGAGGCTGAGGCTCTCAGTACAGTACATTCTGTTCTGCGGTGCTATTATTACGTTTCAAGTCGGCCATCTGCATGACATCTGCATCTCATTAGGTCTTTCCAAGACAATGCAAACTTATGGAAGCTGGTGCGTATGCCCGGTTTCTGCAAAATGTGTCCCACCAAACTGATTCTCACATTTACTTAATGACTTTTGTTCTTTCTTGGAAAACAGATGGACTTTAAACATGAATATCCTTCAATGATGTGATCTCATGACCTGGCACAAGCACACGCTTCGAATTATTTGACTGGTGTGTGCATGTTCTCAATTTTTGGTTTTGTGTTATTTGTTCACTGAAAAGCTATTACAGCTGATGTCTTGTTGTAGCATAAATTACAAAAGCTGCTTTGATTAACTGTAGATATTTCCATAGGTCAGCTGATAGTCAGAAGGCCATCGTTCACACAGCTGGAAAGAATGGCTGTTGCAACTTATTCAGTGGACAATTTACTGATATTTACGTAAGTATGAATACAGTCACATAATAACACATCTTGTTCTCGGTGTTATCAGCCAGTCATGTGGCTAAATTTGGAGCGGTGATTGAAATTCTGTCCAAATCAAATGAGATGTAAAGGAACTCAATTGTTTATATATTTATATACTGTATATGTATAACTTGAATAGCAAGTTGGAAAATGAAAAACAACCGATAACACATCGTATATGGCAGATAATTCATACCATTGTGACCTGCACTAAAAACACCCTCATGTCTTGACTTATCAGTGATTTCAACTTTTTACTTAGGGTTCTATGTTTAGTTAGTGTTAGTTCTATGTTTATTTAATGCTCTATGTTTACTTAGAATTCTACGTCGCACTGAGTCGCCAAAGAAAGTTCCTAGTTCGTGAATTGTTCACTTACAATGGCAATAAAGTTTTTCTGATTTTGATTCTGATTCTGATGAAAAAAGACTTGTCTTGTAAAAGTCTTGTAAGTCAGTGTCCTATTGGTATAAAAAATGTTGGGACACCATGTTTGCATGATCAGAATTTATGTAGCCTAAATAACGCTCATTATTCTGTTTCAACAGAGCAGAGAAAAGACAAGGAGTCATGACAGGAACATACAGACATGCCTTTATTGAATCACTACTCAACATAAAACATTCATTCATTTTCTATGCCGCTTATCCTCATTAGGGTCGCGGGTATGCTGGAGCCTATCCCAGATGACTTTGGGCGGGAGGCGGGGTACACGCTGGACTGGTCGCCAGTCAATCGCAGGGCACATATAGACAAACAAAGACATACAACCATTCACATTCATACCGATGGACAATTTAGAGTTGCCAATTAACCTAACATGCATGTTTTTGGAATGTGGGAAGAAACCGGAGCACCCGGAGAAAACCCACGCACGCACGGGGAGAACATGCAAACTCCACACAGAGATGCCCAACAGAGATTCGAACCCAGAACCTCCTGACTGTGAGGCCAACATGCTACCCATTCAGCCACCGTGTGGCCCAACATAAAGCATAAAATTATATTTGAGAGACACATACCTGAAGTCAGCTGGGATAGGCTCCAGCATACCTGCAACCCTAATGAGGATAAGCTGCATAGAAAATGGATGAATAGGATAAAGTAAAGCAACTTTTCCACCACGGTGCCCTCTACTGCCCCACTTGCTACTAATGAAACATCTCTTTATTAATTTTGAGGGAGAAGGAACTTAAAATAAGAGAAACTTTTTCAAAGTAAATAGAAAAATCACCATTTGTCACCTGAAAAGCAAGTGCTATGAAGTTTTTTTTAAAGGTTTTGATTTAATTAACCCTAATGAGGACTAGCGGCATAGAAAATGAATGAATAAATGAATAATGTTTCATACATACACTACATGTACTACACTTTTTCTTGAAGGACAAGAAATAAGCTAAATAAAAATACTATTTCCCTTATGGCTTTTTAAAGACATTTAATTTTTTTAGGCACTTATAAGCATAAAAATGCTAAACAAAGTAAAATACAAAGCAGGCATTCAGAACGTGCATTCAAAGATTCTGTAAATTATACGTGGTATCCTAATAATTTAACATCCATCCATTTTCTATACCGCTTGTCCTCATTAGGGTCGCGGGTATGCTGGAGCTTATCCCAGCTGACTTTGGGCGGGACTTTGGGGGTACACCCTTGACTGGTCGCCAGTCAAGTAATTTAACATAATTTAACATAATTTAAAGTATGTCATAGTTTGTCACGAGATTATGTGTACGGATAGATTTTTACAACAGGAAATGGTAATTCGTTTGCATTGTGTGGTCAATCTTGTAATTTAACATTGTTGTGTTAAAGAAAGCGCTCGCCTTCTCTTCACAGGCTCGTTGAGCCTCGGCCTCGTCCCCGAGTGTGGACGATCTTCGTCACCATGGCAACACAAGGGGTGGGCGCTAGGAGGCGGAGTGCGGATCTGGAGCTCGCCGCTGATTGGCCGGCGTGTTCGACAGCTCTTGCTCGGTATATAACGTGTGAATGTGCCGCGGTGAGCGGCACCTTCACCCCTCCTGTCCAAAAAGCAAGAAGCTAGGCTGGATATGAGCGACTGAGAAGCTGGGAGACGACAAAGCAAAGCTTCTTCGTGGAAAGTCTCTAGTTCAACAGGAGCTACGTGAGCAGGAAACACCGGTGAGTGATTGTACGGTATATGACTGGGATGTCTGTTAGAGTGCGCATGCGCAAGGGAAACTTGGTGGCGGACAATGGAGCCAATGCACATACGTGCACACGCAGCGTGTGACGCAGTGAGCCGGCTTTAGGCTAGCGAATGAGCGTATGCGTGTGCACGAGTGGGTTGTGGGCTGAAGTGTTGTGTTGGCTCCCCGCCCACATTCCCCAATACACTTTTTAGAAACTTCACACTCTCTCGCTTTGCAGTTTAATCGAAAATTACAACTTTAAAATAATAAGTACATATCATACACTTGATGCGTGTAAACTTGGAGATAAAGAAACCAGAACGGTAGATTGTATATAATGTAAATAGAGTTTATGGAATGTCTATGATTATGTAACTCCTCTAGCTGAATATACACTATCTTTGAGCGCCTCATATTTTTGCATCAATGCAAACTGGTAAGTGTTCACATGCTATTGAGCATAAAATAATATTTATTTTATGCTAAATTATTTTAATGAATTCTTTTTAAGTTTCTCAGTGGAGTCACCCCCAGCAAGTCGGAAAGGAAAATGTGTTGCACTCAATTGCACGATGAGAGCAACTTTTGGCAAAATGAAAACAGGATACAAAAATACATTTTAGGGAGCCCTTTTTACAGCATTTTCAGCTACAATTCACACACACAATATTTTGAACAATTTTTATCGTTCCTGTCTAAACACTGAAAAACTGTTACATCCCAACAAAGTCTAGCTACGTTTCAAGCTATGTTTCAACGACAGGAGATTTAAAAAAAATCATTTTTCATCATTCCATATGAAAATATCAAAGTATATCCATCCATTTTCAATGCCCCTCATCCTCGTAATATAGCATAATTTTTTTTCGATCCGCTGTAGAGTTATTCAGAAAAAGGCTTTATGATGGCCACAGTTTGAGGCAGATTAAGAGTCCACTGGACGCAGTAACACCTGCGTCCAAACACATGAAACTAAAACTGCAGTAAGTGTGTAGTGGAACATCTAATTTACAAAGCTTTGAGTTAGTGAAGTGCACTGGAACTCTGAATGCAGAGAGAGAAATCCTGCTAAATAATAAAAACAAACTCCACATAATTGTATTGTCATCTTATTTATTTTGCAAGTCTGAAGACAAAATAGTCCTTGAGTTAGAAAAAGAAGTCATTTAAGTAAACAGCAATGCTTAATATCTCCTTCAAGGCCAATTTGTACTCAAATATCCAAAAGGGCTGTTTCAAGTCGTAACTCTGCAATTATTACCTACAAAAGTATCATATGACACAGGGAATAGATGAGTCTTTGCACATGAACAGCTGATTTACGGGCTGATCGACAAACAATTCCAATCTGGTTGTCCGTTTGGGCCGGAAGAAGATGGCAGGTGGCCAGCAATCTGCAGGAGGATGTTGGGACTACTTACAGGATGTCAACATATAGCATAGCCATTAGGTTGGCTCTTGTTTTATCGCCTGCGCTTGAACGGCTCTTTGGGTTTGAAGAACAAGTTTTGACACAACTGAGTCTAGTCAAAATGTCAATCTCCTGTGAATTTGTGGAGTTTGTTACGACATGTCCATCCGCTGAGAGGAGAGATTTAGTGGGCTATGAGAGTCACACACTGTAGGAGACAATCAAGCAAATGCTTTAATAAGGGTGTAACCGTATCTGTTCCCTTACTGTACAGAAAAGAAACTGAACCGCTACCCTGTGTGCATGTGTATTCAGAAAATGTTCCTGTGACATGGTAGATGGGATTGGTGTCGCCCAGAGACCAATGATTAGCGTCATCCTGACAAACCCACCGTGGTGTTTGTGCTAGAAAGTCGATTTGAGGCCACACGTCTTTGACCGAAAGGAAAGAAGCATAATAATGAGAATGTTCTGGAATGTTGACTTATATCTTTCCGAGCCGTGACAAGTGGTCTTTGTTTCCCCGCTGAGATGGTTTCCACGGCGAGCAGCGAGGACAGGACAGGACAAGATGTTTGAGTGGCGTCCAGGGGGACTAGTGTTGTATAAATAAAGGTGGGCCATGGCAGGCAAGCTCACAGCTGGATGGCTGCCAGGTGCTAGAACGGACGGGCACCTCCCAGTAGATTCCTCCTCCCTAGCTAGAAGGCCACGCCTCGGCTGCCTGCCAGCCGCTTATGCAAGTCAACTTCTTTTTCCCTCTGCCTAAATCAGGGTCACTAGTTCCTCTTGGTGAGGAAGTTTTTTTTCCTTTTGCCGCAACTTCAGTTTCTGCTATTTCAGCTTGAGTCTGTCAGCATTTGTCAGCAATAGTTAGTTTGGAGTGCATTTAGCAATGAAAAAAAAGGACATAGTAAATGCATAAATAAAATAATAAATGTTGACAGAAATGCTGTGCATTGGTAAATACGTGCAGGACATATGATAAATAATACCTTAATGAAATAAAATAAATTAATTATATAATACATGTTGGAGTACAATTGACAAACACGATAAAATGAATATAGAAATACAGCAAATATTACAGATAAAACTAACACATAACACATTTTTAAGTACAAAGCATGCTTTGTGCATGGATTTAGTATTTTGGGTTTAGTATTTTGAAAACGTAACAGATCAGTGAATTGAATTATTGCCATTTAATGAATAGAGGCCGTGTGTGTTGTCTATTACCAACATTATGAATTATCCTAACTGCCCTTTTGCGTAGAATAGTTAGAGAAGTAGGACAGAATAGTTTTTTATTACGCTTAAATAACAAAACATGTCATGTAACTATCAAAATGATGTGCTCTGTGGCGTGTTTGGTGGGTGCACATTATTTAAGCCTTTGGTTCCTGTTGCTATGTGAAACGTTTGTGGTCAGTGGGTGAGGCCAGTGGAAATGTGCCGCCGCTGAGCAGGTAAGCACACCAACAATGAAATAGCTCTCTCTGTGTGCCTGTTAGCTGAGATCACAAAGAAGATAACGTAGTCGTCACTGCTACGTTAATGTTCTAACGAGTTCTAACAAAGATTTGTTTCCCTCTGACTCTCTCCCCAGTCATTATGGAGCTTTGTGACAAAGAAATCGTTTCTGGAGAGATCCTGCCTGTAGTGATTATTGGTAAGAAAACCACATCAGGTGCATGCCAAAGCAACAGGTGGCGCTATAACCCCTGAATGTGAAGCCATTTTGGCCATTTAGAAGCCTGAAAAAAGTCAATTTCGGAAAAAGCATAATAACAGTGAATGGAGGAAAAACTGATCAAAGCAAACTGTACACACGGTGACAAGACCAGACGAGGAATACAGGCAAATGTGAATAATACTAATGCAATGACTCTAAATACATATAACGTCAGGTGCAATAATTCCATTCCTTTACTAGTTTATGTGTTACACAAGAACACGTGATGAAACGAGCTGCACTAGGTTACGCCGTGTCACGTTGTGCTGTGTCATGCTGACTATGTCAGATGGATGCTTGCCAAGCATTGTTTTGTTTTATGCTGCAGAGTGTTTTTGATTTCTCTGTTTTATTTTGAACGGGAAATGCTAGTAAGGAGTTATGCAGGACGATATGCACTTTTATTAATAAAAGTTGTGCTTGTGTGGTCATGACAAGTATAGTTTTGGCACCATTCTGTTAAGCAGACAAAAAAGTGTGACACCATCTCGCAAAGTGCATAGTGTTTAGGATGTATGTAAATATTGACATTGGCATCAGGTATGACTGGATACGTGGACTTGTTAGCTTAAGTACCATTGTGCGTTCACAATGACTGACGTGTTAATGAGGTGCCAAAGGATGGCACAAGTGCAAGATGCCTAGGTAGCAGCCTACGGGGGTCCTGGAATGCATGGAAGGCGCTCTGCGATCATGGTTCATGTGCAATTGTTTATTTACATCCTTGTATACACACGTGGCATTTCACCGCTGATCGGCCGGCGGGACGACAGCTCTTTCTGCCGTTTTGTGTTCAAACCTGCTGAGTCACACTGTCTGTGGACATTTACTATTATCTTTGTGGACTTGGTTTTGAATATGCACACAAGGTACATCTCGTGTTCAAAGTTTGACAATTCAACATGTTTCAAAAGGAGTAGGAAGAAGCAGAGCTTTTTAAAATCCTGCCGCTTCTTTGTGTCACAGCAATTACTAATACATTTTTTGGATCATTTTAGCATGTATAGAATCGAAGTGTGAAGTTGCTTAGTTAATTTAGAATATAAGAAGACACAAATAAGAGGTTGTTCGTGTGAAGTACAACACAACAATGAGAGTGACTGACATCCGATCTCTCCACATTGAAACTCTGCTCCCTCTGCGTCTCCCAGGCAACGGCCCATCAGGGATCTGCCTGTCCTACCTGTTGTCAGGCTACACCCCCTACCTGTCACCTGAGGCGTCGCACCCCAACCCCTTGCTGAGCAGCAAGCTAGCTGAGCAGCCACGCCTGTCGCTATTGGAGCAGGTCCCTTTCCCTCACACAAAAATGTCATCTTTGAGTTGTGCTCAACGTGCAGCTGCACTCAACCCGGCCTGTCTTTTGTAGGACCTGGAATACCTGTGCGAGGGTCTGCAGGGACGGTCATCCAACCCGGTGGCCGTCCTCTTTGATTCACTGCTGCTCCCCGACAGCGACTTTGGGCTGGACCACACATCTCCGCTGGAGTGGCGATACGAGCCCAAGCGTGCAGTGCCTCACTTGGTCCTGGGAAAAGGTCCGCCTGGAGGAGCATGGCATGTACGTAGAGCTTTTTTCCCTTGCTACACTTTGTATTTACAACAGGTAGTACTCCAGCGATGATGGTGATCATTTGTGTGCTGCTTGCAGGCGATGGAAGGCTCCATGCTAACGCTGAGCTTGGCCAACTGGATGGAGCTCCCAGGACTCAAACTCAAGGATTGGATGAAAGACAAACGAAGGTCCGTTCTTCCATTGACTCTTTTTTTTAAATCCTGCATTCTAGAAAAGTGTGAAATTCTGAATGCATTACACCTCAGTCAGTTCATAGTCGAGCTTGTCTAGTTTTCTTCCACAACAAACTTTACCATTGAGATCAGATCAGTTTGGAACGATCTGTTCAAGGGTCAAGCTGCTGCCATCATAAAACTTTTATTACCTGCACAGGTGTGTCTTTTATGTTTTTAAATAAATGAGTTGACAGAATAGCGACAAACTTAGCGACGCGACAGTTGATGTGCGTGTGCTGTGCTTATTTTGGTTGTCAGCCATGTTTTTGTTCAACAACATCATTCTGAAGGAGCACTCTGAGGTCAGACATCACAAACGCCTCCACTTTGGAGGAGTCCAATGTTGTCAGTATTTGGAGTATACTACCAAGCAGTACTAGAGGGCATAATGAGGGATGTTTATGATGTTTGTATGTATTTTTGCGTCAGAAATGTCCGCAATGACCGCGCCACACCAGCAGAGATTGCTTCCTACTACCAGCACTATGTCTCCCAGATGTCACTGGAGGACAACTTTGCCTGCAGGACCACTGTTACCTCAGTAACCAGGCAGCCCAGCACCCAGGACAGGTCACCTCCCTGCTGGAGAGTTAAGGGACTGCAGTGCCGCGAAGGAGAGGAACTTGGAGGTAAGATGAAGGAACAAGATGCCAATGTGGATGTGTAGATAACATTTGTTACTTCCTCCACAAGATGGTTCCACATCAGAGAAGGTGCCTTTCACCCTGTTGGCCTACAACGTCGTCCTGGCAACTGGGACTCACGATATTCCAGCCAGACTGGGTGTAGAGGGCGAGTCCCTGCCCTTTGTCTGTCACTCTTTCTGGGAGCTAGAGGCTGCCATCTCCCGCGGCGAGTTGGATGAGTCTTCAGACCCGGTGCTGGTGGTGGGGGCGGGTCTTACGGCGGCTGACGCAGTGCTGGCAGCCCACCATCTCAGTACGCCTGTCTACCACGTCTTCCGGCGCTCCGTGACCGACCCCGGCCTCATCTTCAACCAGCTGCCCAAAATGCTCTACCCGGAATACCACAAGGTAACGGACTCTGCGCTGGTTATTAGTTTCACCATCCTTCAGCAGCACGTTTATGTTTTACATAAAAGGGTTGGCGTCAAACAGATTTCTCTATGTTAATTTTGTGCTTTTAATTTCCTTCCACTTCTCCTTGAAGTATATACTAACTCTATGTTCATTTATTTAACATTGGCATGAAAATCCACACAATTATGTAATATGGTAATTGCATCACAGTGCATTATATTAGGAATAGAATAGGAATATCATACCTCATATCACACATGTATCGTACATATATTGCTTATATATGATGTCCTATTAGAAGCATCATTTACTTGCTTTATGGTGGCCATTACCATTATTATTATCACTATTATATATATATATACATAACAACCTAAATCCTGATTTCAGGTTTATAGACTAAATGGATCTTAAACAAAGGGTAAAGGTGATGATGGTAATAATTTATCACATGAAAGATATACATAATATCATCACTATTTTGTCTTTTCTGAATTTTATCTCATACAATAAAATCAGCAGATCAGGGCAGACAAGTGGAGGTTCTGTTGCAGGAGATTCTCCACCTTCTCGCAGCAGACCTCCAAAATCTTGTCTCTTTTAATGCACAACATAAGACACTCATAACAAAATCATCAGACAAGTGGAGGCTCCCCTGCAGGAGATCATCCACCTTCTCGCAGCAGACCTCCAAAATCTTGTCTCTTTTAATGCACAGTATAGGACACATGCAATAACATCCCTAGATTAGGGCAGACAGGTGGAGACTCGGTTGCAGGAGATCATCCATCTGCTAGCAACTGACCTCCAAAATCTTGTCTTTTTAATGCGCAGTATAGGACACTTGGCCAGGAGCGTTGGTGTTGACGGAGCGCAGTCCCTCTCTGGCAACAGTTCCACAAAGTTCTTGGCTTCTCTTCATGTGGGACACGTGCTATCCAAACTAATTATTATTACCATCAGCACTGATTACCATTATATCTTTTAATGAAATATCTCTTGTATGCATACAAAATTGTGTGTGTGTATATGTATGCATGGCTATGTGTGTATATGTGTATATATATATCCTGTATAGTAAACCAGGAATTATCTTTAATACATGTTATGTTGATATGTGATGATGGTATAACAACGAGTAATGTCACAAGCTGTACAAGGTATAACACTTTAATAATAATGTATATTGTACATGTGTGTTTGTAGGTTGGATATCTTGTTCATGTATTACTGCATTAATATAACAGTAATTCTAATTGGTATTGCTGTATTGTAAATTGGTTTATCTTTTCCCCCTCTGACCTCCAGGTTCACCAGATGATGATGCAGCAGCAGCACCAAGCAAGTTCTCCACCTCAGCACCATCTCAACTCCCCACCCTCCTCGTCTTACAGTGGCTACCTCAGCTTTCCGTGTCACAGAGTTGTGGCATTCCGCCCCGACCGCAAGTGTGTGCTAGAGTCCGACTCAGGCCAGTCTACAGTGGTCCAGGTTTCCAAGGCCCTGGTTCTGATTGGAGCCCACCCCAACCTGTCTTTCTTGGCTGACAATGGGCGTCCACTGGCCGTCTACCCCCAGGAGCCCATCACATGCCGGAGGAACCCGATCGATGTGGACCCCTTCACCAATGAGGTGGTGGCGGCCGAGGGTCCGGGCCTGTATGCCATGGGACCACTGGTGGGAGAGAACTTTGTGAGGTTCCTGAAGGGAGGGGCCTTGGCCATTGCTAGCGATCTGGCCAAGAGACAGAGGGAAGGAGGGGACATGAGGGAGGGTTTTTTGTCCTCGGACAGACTTGCGTACAAGTGGGTGGACAGACAGCCCACCATGCAGACGCACGCTGATGTTGTACGCTCATAGCAACTTTCCTGGTGACTTTCTGTACATCAAAGTAAGGACGGTAACCTTGCATGCTGTACACAATCTGCATGGTGAAGACAAATCTAGAAGAGACAGATTGCAATTAGGACACACTGCCTTGTTTTAACCTCCATGCCTTTGTGACCTTGCCACCGAGACAGTCTTTTGTACATGATGTTATCTAATGGATATTCTGTTTTTTTTTACACTTTTTTTTTTACACAAGCAACAGCTAAATAAGAACCAACTTTAACAACTTCATTCATTTTGTATATGGATTGTGCACAAAATGCAAGTATGTCATGTGACCTCAACGTCACCCCTGTGTTTGAGCAGCAACACTGGAACAACCAAAGTTAAAGAAATATTTAACTTTATTATCTTTGTACATGTGCAATTATATATATTTTTTCTTAAAGACCAAAGTCATAATGGCACATGGCACAGAATGGCATATTTTTATCTGTGTTCATTAAAAGGATCCCATCGTCAGTGATACTGAATATTACTAATAGGGATGCTCTGATCAGGTTTTTATGCTTCCGATTCCGATACCGATCATCCAGGACTGAAATCGGCCAATACTAATAACGATCACATGGATTAATTATACATTTTAAAATCGATTTATAATGAGTGCTATTGGCCAGGAGTGCCGTTTAATAGGTAAAAGTCAGGAAAATGTCAAAGTCCCTCAGGGTCCCCAGTCATCATTCGATAAATTCTGTTATTTTTGGAGTTATTAGCTTAGCCGTCTGTTTGTTACACACATACGGGCAAGTGTTGCCCGGCATTAGCTGTCGTTACCATGAGCATCCAAAACCAGGGGGGGGGGGCACTGCTAAAGATTTTAGTTAGGGCAAGAAACTACACTGCACAAAAGGGTTGCCGCGGGCTGCAGTAATGCTATGCCAGCCACAGGCTTTTGTGATTGGCTTTTATATGCCAAAAACGCGATTTTTCCGTACCAAATCAGCCGATACTGATTGGGTATCGAAACACGATATTTGATAATTGGCCAACTATGTTAGCCAATTGATCGGAGCATCCCTAATTACTAAAATGGTAATGTTCTGTTCCTCCCTTTCACCCCGAACAGGTGTCATTCCTTATTGCCATCTTTGGGTCGGGGAATTTGATCCTACCCCAAGTGGGGGAGTTTAAATACCTCGGGGTGTTGTTCACAAGTAAGGGAAGGATGGAATGCCAGATTGACTGGAAAATTAGTGCGGCATCTGCAGTGATGAGGACTCTGCATCGGCCCGTTGTGGTAAAGAGAGAGCTGAGCTGAAAAACAAAGCTCTCAATTTATCAGTTGATCTGCGTTGCTACCCTCACCTATGGTCGTAAGCTTTGGGTAATGATTGAGAGGTCCAGATCGCGGGTACAAGCAGTTAAAATTTGTTTTCTCCGTAGGGTGGCTGGACTCTCCCTTAGAGATAAGGTGAGAAGCACTGTCATCCTGGAGAAACTTGGAGTAGAACTGCTGCACCTCCACATTGAGAGGCATCTGGTCAAGGTGCCTCCTGGATGGCTCACTGGGGAGGTGTTCAGGGCATGTCCGACCAGTAGGAGGCCACAAGGAAAACCCAGGACAGGAGAAACTGTCTCTTAGCTGGCCTGGGACAAAGGAGCTCGGGAAAGAGAAGTCTGGGCTTCCCAGCTTAAGCTGCCGTCCCTGCAACTCTATTTACAGCGGCAGGCACCATATTTGGTATAACACTTGTAGGCAGTAGAAACATTGATTGCTCCCAGCCAATCAGCAAAGAGAGGTAATACCTACAACTGAAACATTTAATCAAATAAAATAAAAGTAGATAGTACTTAGAAGTACATTTTATAAAGTTACTGAGGTAAAGATAGTACTCTTTCAGCGGGTGTCCTATAAAGGTTTTGGTGTTATTTTCATATTATTTACAATCTTGGTTTCTGACTAACCCTCCATCTCACTTTTTAACACTTTTATTTTTTATTTTTTTTTAATGAGAGAAAAAGTGAACAGAATCAACCAGGAAATGCTTTTTGACCTGAATGATCATGGACTAAAGGTAAACAATTAACTGAGGCAGGGGACAAAAGGACAATAGGGCAGTTATTGATTTCGCTTAATGATTTATTTCGTTTTCTTTCACGTGAACACAACTTCCATTGGTCATGTTCAAGTCATCACCAACGATGACAAAAACATATTTACATTCCATTTAACTCTATTCCTTGTTTTGTGTTTTTGTTTTGTTTGATGTGAATTTGAAATTGTTTGAATCTGACATTTATTTGCAACCATTCGGCCAAGCAAAGTTGCTAGGTACCTTCCAAGCCTAAGGATTATGTCACACAATCATTTTGCATCAATTAAATGAATAACAATTATTCTATATAGATTGGTCTGGCAAATGTTTGTTTAGGCTACTTGAAGTCATGTAAATTCCTATTAAAAGGCACTTTAATGTCTTCCTGTGTTATTTTGTGCTCTACACAACCCTTGTTTTTTTTAATTAATACTGAGATAAGATATTTTCTTTAGCCGCTTAAGAGCAGTTGTACCTCTGACCACAAAATGTCACTGTTGCTCCAGCAGGCGAGGCTCTTCCAACCCAACCGTCGTGTCTGTATGAAAAATAACCTTTGATGTTTTTGTAAAGAGTGCCAAAGCGAATTACATGTTGCGGTTTAATACAGTTTGACGTACATTATCGTTCACGGATAGAAGCAGGAACGTAGCGTTATTTTGGATGCCTACACTGTACTGGAGTCAGTGGAAGTGGAAACCAGACTGAGATTTGTCAGGCAAGTGGGCCAGTGATTCAGAAAAAACTCCCACGTACACAACATGGTTGCCATGGTGATTGACTGTCAAGGAGACTGGTGGAGCGGTGACTCAGCAAAAACACACACATGCACACGCACACACACTACCGGTCCACTTGTGTGTACTTCCTGCTTCGATACAATAGGTCTTCCTAATGGGAATATTGGCTATGTGCATCCAGTAAAGGAATGCTACTACTGCTAGTACAATTACAAATTAAACTAATAATATAGTCTATAGAACGACAACAATATTATAATCTCCTTTCACCATTTATTAAACGCACTTCATTCTTAACACTGATTACGCAACCCTCTCAATCCGCCCCCCCGGGACGCCTCTTGTTTGTCGCCCCACAACAAACACCCACCATGCCTGATCACGCAGTACCGTCAAGCTGTACGCTGTCATAACCGGATGCTGCACCAAAATAAAACAAAGTTTCAGTCCTCAATAATCAACGACAGGGTTGAATGACACCATGCAAAGCGAATACACAAATTATTTCATTCAAAGACAAAAATACACATTATTACGTTTAATTACGGAAATAATTTCCGATAATGCCGTCAAGGGCTTTGATTGCGAAAGCCGTGCCGGATGTGAGGTTGGTCAACACCAGCGGGTTTAGCTTTGAGGACACTCTCACTTGAGGTGAGGACTCCCTGTTGGAAACATTGGAGGACTGGCGGCGTCAAAAAAGTCATCATAAAGCAACGTCAAATGTGCCCTATGTCCACCAGGAGACGGTGACGAAGGCGGTCGAGCACCGGACGAGAGCCGTACGAGTGTCCAGGCGACTGTTGATGACGGGTTGTGTACAAACACATTCATAGTTACAGGTTGCTAGCGGACTTCGGGCTCGCCAACCTAGCCTTGTTAGCTAGCTGCGGTTATCCTCCTTTTTTCTATTTCCAGTGACTAAATGCTCATTGGGGGCAACTCTTAAATCCAAAACACTTTCCTCAGGTACGCTGCTTAATTCCGTCGCAATGTGGTGTTTTCCGGGATATTTATCAAGTTGGCCGGCCGGTAGCATCGGCTGACCAAAGCCACTTTGCCCTGCTGTGTGTTTTTCCGTTAGTAAAGATTTTTTTTTTAAGATGGCCTTTGACTTCAGAGTTTTGTAAGCAGTTCACAAAAACTATTTCTGTCGGAGTAGTTCAAAACTTTTTTAAAGAGTGAGAAGTTCTTCTGGAGGATTTCACCCCCCCCCCCCGCCACCGGTGCCTGTGGAAAAATGGATGCGGGCATAGAGAAGGAATGCAGCGCCTTGGGAGGGCTCTTCCAGCTCATCATGAACGACATGAAGGTAACGTTCAAGTTCTTTGTTTGGCACATGGACACGAAACTCCACAAACTACGCTCCAGATAATCACCTTTCTGAGTGTGGGGCTCGCCGTGACACCACACAGAATCCCATTTCTAAACCAATCGCTTGTGAAATCTTAAGAGCTGACGCGGAACTGAAGTGCTTTACGCAAAATGTGGACCGACAAAAGAAAAGTGGGAATTTCGTGGCTTATTTTTATGTTTTGGAAGAGCTGAATTTTGTGATTTTGGAACGGTTTGATCGGTTGAGAAATTTAGAATAAAGAATTTTCTAGATCAAAGAGACTTTGAGTTAGAGATGTGGAGTTATGAGGAAAAAATGGATTTATTTTCGTGTGGAAAATTGGTAGCCTGAATGACCGAATGTTTTCATGCCGGCATGGTTTAAATGGGTTGAAAAATGTAGAATATGGAAACATCTCGTGTCAATGAATTTTTGTGCTGTAAAATGTGGAATTCTGAAAAAAGGTGAATATTTGCAATGGCAAATTTAACCATATGTTTTGTAGTAAGTTCGAACAGAGGTATTGGGAGTTCAATAAATCGTCTTGACAATAGACTGGTTAGAGGACCTAATGAGGATAAGCGGTATAGAAAATAAATAAATGAATGAATTAATAAAATTAGGAATTAGTCGGAATGAGCTGAAACACTGGAATGTAGTAGACAAAATGTGAGAGATGAGTAAATACTGCACTTTAAAACTTGCCAATTAATATTCAGTCTGAATTTAGTTTGGGAAATGTAGAATTCTGGATACATTTGGGAACTTTGGGGCAGTCAAAATTGTTAGTTCGGATATTGTGACTAAACTCAACATTTTGAACTTAAATTTTTTTGTAAAAAATTGGTTGAGAAATGAACAAAAACGTTCTATAATCATTACCGCAATAATATATTGAGGTCATGTCTAGGTGCCAATAAATGAGCAACTAGAATTTTGCCATGTGAAAATAGGCTTGGTTGGGGGGCGTAACAAGACTGGACTAGGGGTGTCTTTTACCAGCGATGTCCCCTGTTGATGTTTGTGATGATTGTGTCGGTCTGCTTTTCAGCACAATGAAACTTATACGTTAAAAGCCATTGAAGTCAGCCAGTAAAACACCACCTTTCTATCGAGACGTTTTGGGACTTGACTGGTTGCTTTTTACCTTTATAGTCACGTCCACAGATTAAGATTCATATGCATATCACATTCATGGATTAAGTGACATATACATCTGAATATTTGATGCTGTGGATATATATGTTGATGTAACTTTTAACACAGTTTCTCACGAAGAAATGGAAACATCCATCCATTGCCTATTTTTTTTTATCATGCATGTTTTGTATAGTCATGATTTTTATGATGGTAAACTACCAATTTTAGAAACTGGGAAGTAACATAACTAACAGTTTCAAACAATTTAATAAAATAGTCTCGTTAAATTGGCAATCCCATGGATTTGAAGCATTTCAAAAC
This sequence comes from Oostethus manadensis, assembly GCA_024372805.1. NCBI lineage: Eukaryota > Metazoa > Chordata > Actinopteri > Syngnathiformes > Syngnathidae > Oostethus > Oostethus manadensis. The sequence continues at coordinate 4,717,754 of QODF01000029.1, forward strand.
AAAGGCATATGCAGACAGATTAAAGTCAGAAATATGAAACAGCCAGTGCGACACGTGACGTCTCATTGGTTGTTTGTATCATCTTGATTGGGACATGATAATAACTCATAACATTTCAGTCTTGAGGAATCTGGCAAGGTTGCGTAAGATCTGATTTTCACGTGACTCAACGAAGTTCACGCCAGTGCGTGTGTGGCTTAAAAACAACATTACTGGTCATATTTCTCATTTGCAAAAGTCCTGTCTGATGTCTGGTGAGAGCTGCCAATCTAAAAGACAAAGGCGTGAAAATGAAGCAGTTCAGGTTTCATTCCGAAGTAAAACAATTACTTGCTCACTGAAGAAACTTGTAGTGTGAGACGTACACATGAGTCATATGTACTAGATGATAACTGGGAAGAGGTGTGTGATTCACACCTTGTGGCATCACATCCTGGTGTTTTTTAGGCCGCCATGGCAGCAACCCAACAAGACCACTCCTACCATCTGCCTCACTGGCATGCACGGACGTCATGTCTAATTAATCACTCCTTCTGTTGGGATAAATCGCTCCTCGGGGCCAATTGACCTGCTTTTGAGGGACTTTCACTATGGATCTGTCCATTCTCAAACATTTAGTCAATCAACTGTACAAGCCATTCACTAAATGAAGGTGCCATTGTTGCGTTTCACAGGCCAAACACAGACCAAAAGTCAGTTATTATGGCTAGACATTTTTGCGAAACCCTCTGGAAACATTATCTAATGCATGCCAGGCCTGTAGTTGGCAGTGTGAGTAAAGAAACACTACATGTATCCAGACCTGCTGTCACCTCGGTGTACTCATGGACATTCGTACTGTCCTTGGGCCCACTTCATACCTAAAGAATGATAGATTCAGCTAGTTAAAATATTCTGATCCGTATTCATGTTTGGTAAATTGTCCTTTTGCACAGTTGGAAATGGTGGTCAGTGCATGGCACGATTGCATGTGCAATAGCAAAGCTCCAGACTGCAAGTAAATGGTTGCATTTTGTGACTAAAATACGACACGTGGTGAGTACATTTTTCATCTACTCACACATGTGTGAGCAGTTAATTTGCCTATTTTATTTGACTATTGAAACTTCTGCTTCACACTTCAGCCCAGTAGCTGACATTAAAGTGCAAATGAGCTAGTTTGCTAGCTGACATTAACTCCAATGAAGAAGGAAAGGAGACAAACACAGAAGAACAACACCATCAGCATTTGAATGGGAAAATTGTAAGTCTATTTGTGGCAGCATCGGACAAAGTTATAAGTAACTGTCACTTTTGAAGCCGAACTATGGTGCGTTCAACGGCTGGGAAACTGCTTGGCTAAACAAAATTAAACAAAGATAACTTGAACATGAAAAAATTATGGGCTCTTGACAATATATTATTTTAATAAATAAATACATAAATAAAATAACAGCTCTTATTTCCAAATCGGTATGCATTTGCATACTATTTGATGTAGTTAGTGTGTGAATGTTTTTTTTTTTTAACTTAAAAAAAATTGCTTCTGCAAGTTCTTTGTGGCCTGGTCTGGTGATTGGGGGACCCTGGTTTTAAATCAAACTCTGTTTGAACTCACCATATGTTTATAATGATAAGCTGTTAAGTGTGATGGCATTTTGGTGGTTTCTGGTTTACAGTAAATATTCAATAGTATGACTGTAGAAATCATATGATGTGCTTTCATTTTAATGTGTATTTGATGCCATCAAAGATGCCCTTCAGAAGGCAGCGACAGAAACGATAGAGAAGACAGTTGCCATTTATTGTTTTTAAGTGTTTATCGGTAATACAGTGAAAATGAGAGGATATGTGAATATTTACTGTAATTTCCGCTACTTTTTACTTTACTTGCAACTCTGTGGCTTATACAGCAGTGTGCTAATTTATGACCATGTTCAAATCTCATAACATCCCTTATATTTATATCGTTCAAATACTTATTGGTTTTGATATGATGTACCCGCATTATTATGCCATAACTATTATTCCATAAATTTAAAAAAATTCTCAAAAATGTTGCCAATAATATCCAGCAAAATCTGTTATCGTGACAGGCTACCTGCGGGTAACTGCAGTTCTTTGTCGTATCAAGATCTCTATTGCTGTTGACACAATTGGAATGAAGATGCTTGAACTGGTTGTATCTGCTGGGCCTTTTGGGAAGCAAAGCAGACGACTTATTGATCAGCTTCTCGGCCACATCAGCAGTGACCTTTTTCTCTCCTCCGTTCATATCTCTCTCCCTTCTGTCTCCCTTTCCTCTGCTCGTGTGCAGACATATGCTTACTCCCCCTTGTTCTTCCCAGCATCATTTCACTGCTTCACAAGGATTCAATTAGTGGCTTTCTTTCTTGTTAACTTACATGAAGAGAAAATGTTGCAACAAACAAAAACAGACCTGCCCTCCTCCTCCTTTTCTCTGCCTGGCAACAGAAGTTATAACCTTGTGTGCGTATTAGAGTTGTCACGAGATCTTGCGAGATTAAAACGTCTCGTGACTCGGCAAGTCGGAAGGCAATCAGACGGTGAACTCTATAAGGACCTACAAAATCAAATATATTTTTTTCCGAATTCATTGTTTTTTTTAATTTTATTTTTTTACCGTTTACTCTTGTTTTACCATCAAAAACAATGTTTACACTGCAGGTCAATTCTGATTTCTTTGCTCATATGTGACCTGCATCGGATTTCTTCTAGTCAGTGTGAACACCACAATTCCGATTTTTTCAAATGCGACTCAAGTCTCATTTGTATGTGGGGATAATGGGATATGTATGCGATGCGACTGCACTGTGAACGCTCATGTGGCATGTATCCGGCATATACGCCAAAGAAAGGCGTGTTTTGCCGTACTTACCGAGACTTTAAAGGTAGGCAGCAATGCAAAGGGTAGTTTATGGTGCAAGATTGGATAAATGTACTCACTCATGTAGGCAAAAGTTCTTCTCATTCGAGAAAATTGCTGAGAATATTACCGAGAGCTGCTGAAGCAGCAATGTCACGCCACTCCACCCACATGCACCTTGGAACAGACAAGGCAACACGTTGTCTACAAACTTTCATATCAAAATTCTTCTTCTACACGGAATCATTTGGTTGACAAAATATGGACTCTCGTTGCACAAAATCCTTGAAATTGCCACAAACACGTTAAGGAGAGCATGTTAGTAAAGTGCGGCTCGATGCTGAAATGTTGATATATCCGATACCAGCGCTTCATGTTCTAAAGTCGAATCCCAATACCTCAATATACTTCAGGGTTTCATACAAATCAATAAATAACTATGATGTCTTGTATTATTTATGCTATGACTTGAAATATTGTACATTTTAAAATTTACCAGACAGGTTAGGTGAATTTGCACATAGTATTGAATTGGTATTACCAATACCAGCCTGATTTTTTTTTTTATCCAGTAAAAATGACATCAATGGTATAACAGATCACTGGAGCACACACCGCAGCCGTCTTAACTTCCATAATCACACGGAAATGCGAGCGATGTCGTGCTTCTGCGCATTGCATGTCACTTTCCAGGCGCGTTGCGTTTACATTACAAGTTGCATTGTTTTCCTCCTCTCTCTACTAAACATGATGGATGACAAGAGGGTTCACTCCGTGCATCTGTCTCCATACCTAGATGCGTTGGTTCTATAACAGAATGAACGAAGTGAGTCAGGCTACATTGACACTTCAGGATGTAATGCCCAATTCAGATTTTTTGTTTAAATCCGATTTCTCGTGTGTGTTTGCACAAAATCCTTGAAATTGCCACAAAGAGTCAATATTTTCTCTACCAATGGATTCTGTGTAGGAAGTTTGTAGACAACTTACTGCGGTCAGTTTCAAGAAGTGTGTGTGTGGGTGGATGTCTAGGCCCTTATAATTTACGGAATTGGGCAATAAAAAACAAATCTTGTGAACAGAATGACATAATGTGAATGAAATGTTGTCATTGTGAGGAGAAGGAACGTTCGTGCAGGTAAGTTTTTTCCTGGCGGACTGCTCAATTGTGTTGGAATTTCATTACAAACACTAAACCGCAGCCGCCCCAAACTAAACATGTTGAAAACTGGTGATAAACACTGGCAAAAATTGCCGAAACCTCCTCTAAGTTTTGCTTCTGCTAGCTTCAATTCACACTTTGACAATAGATGCTAGCAAGGTTAGCTTAGTTTAGCATGCTAGTGCGGTTGTGTGTACGACGCGGGCTGGATGAGTATATTTTTACTGCGCTTTGTAAAGAACCCTTTTAAAAAACCCTCATATTGCTCTTATAATGCTCATATTCCAGTTTTTAAAAACCTGAATGTTACTCCCGGGTTACTCCTTGTCTTACCCGAATATTGGGTCATGTATATGGTTATCATGATATATACCTATTGAAAAGAATATTAATTTGTGTTTGGCGCATATTCCATTCAAAAGGAATAACTATTTGTAAACATGGCGAGGCGCACTAACCAGCTCTCTCCTGAGCTAAACATGTCAAAGCGACAACCGAAAACATCACACACAAGTTTATGGCATTTGATATGATGTCCTTGCATTATTGTGCTATACCATTAATGAAAATTTTGTCTCAAAAATGTTGTCAATAAATATAAATTATCGACAACAATTTGTAGGATACTTATTAACCAGCAAAATTTGTCATTGTGACTATTAGTAACACAACATTTGAATCACACGTTGACAGTGTTATTACTAAAAAGGATTGCTTTCAAAGACACAAAACGTGATGTCAGTTGAATTCACATATTTTCAATCTAGTTGTATTTTCTGCCATTTCAGAGCATACTTAAGTGCAGCAAATTGTACTTCCACAGTAAATGTTATGTTAATGAGTGTTAAGAATATCCAGCAAATCTTTGTCTTGATAAGAATATCCACCTAATCTTTGACTTTCCATTTAGACCACTCATATACTCATAATAAAGACATTATTGTTATTTTCAGAGGGTCAGTAAATAAACCTTGCAGTGGTCACTGCGATGACTGACAATGAGGAAGTGTTGTTCCATGGAGTACTATAGACGTGTTTGTGAGTTGGAGGTGTTGGAATTGCAGCGCTGTTGATGTGTTTAGGTCAGAACAAAGTTACTAAAAAGTGGCAAATTAATTGTGACTATGTAGGAACATTACACTATGCTTCCGTCTGCTGTTGTAACAGAGATGTGTGGCTTGACACGATGCACATGCGTTAATTCTGCTAAAAAAAGGAACAAATCAAATAAAATTAGTTACCGCTGTTAATCTCCTTAATCTATTTGACTCCCATGTGCATGTCCTGTTTGATCCTCAGCCCACACTGTAGTTTGAGGAAATGCAGCGGTGACTGTGGAACACAAACATTGAACATAAATTGACAAAGAAGGATATTTTGAATAGTAAGTTTAGCTTCAAGCCCTGGCACATGGCTCTCTCAACATTACTGTCGCTGTGATTTGAGATGGAGTATGTTGCCCGCCGTAGAGAAGCACGCAATAAGGTCATCAAATCTTACCTTTATGCAGTCCCACATAGAATCAGCAGTTGGGAACAAGTATGAGGTGAAAGAAAAAGGGAGAAATCTACAGCGTAGTAGTCTGTGCAGTGTGGGAGAAAGATTACTGGTAGTTCAAGGACTGTCAAATGAAGTCATTGCTTGCAAAAAACATGCAAAATCTGGAATAATATTTTTTAAATAAAATAACGGCCCATATTTCCAAAATTTTGTCTCTTTACATAAAGTTTGATGTAGTTATCTTTGTAGTTGTTTATCAAAACATTTACCACAAAGATTTACATCCCCATTTATTATAGATTAAAAGATATTACTCTTTGTGATTAGGTGTGATTATTAATAAGATAACAACAGACAAAATGCAATATTAATCGATTTAACAACCCAGCTAACTAACAATGGTTTATTTGGACCCAGAAAATGTTGACAATAACCTTGTTAGCATAATTTCGTTGGAAAATAAACATTTCAAAACTGTTTTGTGACTTGGTTGAATAATTATAATAATTTATTTGGCCAGTCATACTTTTTCATTATACTTTTCCTAAAATTAATGTTAAAATCTCATCTTTTCTTGTTATTGTGGACCCAATCTCGTGCATCATCTCATCTCGTGGGTTGGGAGTCTTGTGACACCCCCTATTGTGTTCCTATATTTTCTACGTTTACGTGTACAGTGGAACTGTCAGAGGTAATGTAGTTCCTGGACGCCGCAGATTGAGAAAAAGTTTCTCTTATTAGTAGTGGAAATAGAATGAATCAATTCCCGGTCAAACTGTCAAGGTCATAAAACTTTACATTTTTAAAGTAACATTTGAACACTCAAATACTAACTTCATTAACAAAGGTATGCGAAGGCGATTTAGTTAGATTTAGATTTTTAGGTAACCCTTGTAAAACAACAACCCCTAAATATGTGTTGGAAAAAAGCCAAATCATTCAAGAGTACACATGGAGGGAAGGAGGGATGAATGGACATGAGTCAACAGGTAGTGACATGGATGAGTGATGCTTTATCAAACACACACACTGGCACACACCAGAATAAAGCCTGTGGCTTGTAGATTTTTTAGTGGTTTTTGCATCATCTACTAACATCTTCAGGGTAGGAGTGTCAGTTGGCCATGAAACATTTTGCTGGGATTGGATTTATGGCTTCGTTAGCATAATGAATGCAGTGTGACTGCCGTTGGCAGGCAAAAGAATGACATAGACGATTGGTGACTAGTCCAAGGCGTAGTCCACCATTTCTCATGACTCAGTTTTTTCCCAGTAGAGAAAAAATGAATGGAGGGGTGGTTTGATATTATTCCTGTGTTAAGACATAATGCAAATACCTTAGTATTAATGTACTTGCCTGCTAATAGCAGTGCAGTTTCGTAAATTATTCACATGTTACTACATTCATCCTCCATCTAGCATAATTGCTTGCCTCTGTTTCGGTCAAGGTTCAATCAACATTGTACAACTAACTTCAGATTGAGTGAATGGGTAAAAAGCTGTGAGCTTGATGTAAATGTTTGCACCAAAGTCGTGACGACCGGTAGTTTGTTGGACCTAATTTGCAAGCTGTGCAGAAGATCTACGCTAGTGATCTACCCTATCTATGGTAGTAAAATGTTGGACGTGTGGGTCAGATATTTTAGAACCATTTACTATGAACCAGAGCACTTGTCCCACCTCCTGATTCACATGCACATAATTTAGTTTTACAATACCATCAGCTCATGATTCATAATTGAGTCAGTGCATTGTCTCAAAAGTCATGTTGGACCTCTCACCCTTAAAACCAGCGTCTTTAATTGCACAGCGACTGGGGTCTACACACACACAATCTCACAGTACAAATTAGGGATCTCCCAATTCACATTTTTTGTCTTTCGATTTTTTTTTAAGTCTTGCTGATCTTATCCAAATCGATCCTTTTATAAACAAATATGTTTTTTAACAAACAAATTTGTGGAAATGAATATGGTTATAAAAATATCTCTTCAAAGCATTAAATATAAAAATGCATTTTTTAACCTTTGAGTCAGGTTCCTAATCCAATAAAGATTCAATAAAAGTCCATCCAATAAAAGATACAATTGGAAAAAATGGGTGCACAAAATACATTTAGAGTAGGACTAATCATTTAATATGGTTATACTGTATATCAAATTGTGTGTGATTTGATTTAGAAAGTTTGACTAGTTATTTTTATTATTTAAACAAACTCTTCAATGCAATAGTAATTTATTGACAGTCCTTAGTATGAACAACAAGCCATAGCTACCAGCAGTTAAAGTGCCACATCCCATGGGAGCTATAATTGAAGATTTAAGAAGTATTTAACTAAGCAAACTTAAATTTCTCATGCATATCAAGAGCTTTTAAATAAATTTAAACAAACAATGTAATAAATTATACGGACAAAAAAAAAAAATAAAAAAAAAAAGAAAAAAGAATTTTTTAATTACAACCAAATGTAATGTAAATTAAAATCATAACCAAAAACGGTACAGTACACCGTCTCTGTTAAGAAAAATACACTCCAATAAAACACACACACTTGCAGTTATGTAGTGTATTGTTAATCTAAGCTATTTTAATAACCATATTCTATTTCACAAATTCATGTTTGTAGCAGGTTATTACTTGTTAAGGTTATTACTTAACAAAATAATCACACTTTAATAAAAATTGGATCGGATACCAAAAAATGTGGATCGTGACATCCCTAATACGCAGGTTCTTCTATACATGACCTTCACTGAACAAACCATTAACCTGTTGTTGACACAAGCTCAGCTGTCTGTTTTCTCTCTTTTCCAAGTTCAGGGGGGGGGCAAAGTTTGTGTCTCGTGGCCCACATTGAATTAAATTAATTGGTGGTAGGGCCGGACTTAAGATATTTAAATTAAAATAAAATTTAAAAACAGGCCGCCTGAAATTGTTTGTTAATGTATTTGTTATTTAATTTATCTGTACAAGTATTATACAATATGCTATCTGTGCAGGTGCCCATGTGTTTGTGGACCACTTTAAACTTCAGACAACATCAAATAATCAAACTGAATTTGACTTTTTTTTAAAATAAATATGATACCTGGAACATACATAATTAATGGTGTGTGATGTACAGTACAATATGTATTATGGATGATAATACAGACTATTAAAGAGCATGTGAACTTCCCAGACAGTGTAGTAGGTAAGTTAAGTTGTGTGTTTGTTTGGCATTGTGGGTGAGGTGGAGCACTGCATGTGATAAGCTACTTAAACCATAAAAAGTTTGTCTCAGATTGACTCTGACTACTTGCAAGGCATGTCTCCCGGGCTGTAGTTTGCCCACTCCTGTTCTATTTGATCATGTGTACGATGTACAGTTTTAGGATGGCACACAGGTTACACAGCAATTACCAAATACCGTACATTTCGAATTGTAAGCTGCTACTTTTTTCCACTCTTTGAACCCTATGGCTTACAGTGATGCGGCTAATTTATGGGTAAAATAACTATAGTTCCCATGATGCTTAGAGTGCAGAGTCAGAAAGTAGTGAATTTATATGGTCAATTTAATCAATCAATTAATCAAATTTGGTTCCAACTTTGTATCATTTGACAGCAAGCTGATGCTGCACTGTAATGACACAGTAATAGTTTTCTTGTGATCAACTCATTGCTAATGCTCATCATATTTGAAAGCAATGTACTTTGCTTTGGAATTTCTTACAATTGCTATACAGTAATTCCTTGTCTATCGCGGGTGTTAGGTTCCAGACACCACCCCCGATAGGTGAAAATCCGTGAAGTAGAGCATATACAGCTACGGGATATTTTTTTCATAATTTTTCCTATGCTTTTTTAAAATCTTAATAATTTAAGCTTTTGTAAACCCTTCTCACCCTATCTCCTAGGGTGAGTCCAGCCACCTTACGGAGGAAACTCATTTCTGCCGCTTGTGTCCGCGACCTTGTTCTTTCGGTCATGACCCATAACTCATGACCATAGGTGAGGGTGGGAACATGGATCGATCGGTAAACAGAGAGCTTTACCTTCCGGCTCAGCTCTCTTCACCACGGTGGTCTGTTACAGCGACCGCATTACTGTCGACCTCATGCTCCAACCGGCCCCCATTCGTGAACAAGACCCCGAGATAGTTGAACTCTTCCACCTGGGGCAAGACCTCACTTCCAACCAGGAGGGTACAATCCATCCGTTTCAGACTGAGAACCATGGCTTCGGCATTGGAGGTGCTGAGTCCCATTGCAGAAGCTTCACATTCAGCTTCAAACCGCTCCAGTAAACGCTGAAGGTCACAACCTGATGAGGCCATAAGGACCACATCATCTGCAAATAGCAGAGACGAGATCCTAAGGTCACCAAGCTGGACTCCCTCAACACCTTGGCTGTGCCTATAAATTCTGTCCATGAAAGTTATGAACACAATCAGTGACAAAGGGCAGCCTTGGCGGAGGCCAACGTTCACCGGAAACAAGCTCGACTTACTGTTGGCAATGCGAACCAGACTCCTGCTTTAATTGTACAAGGACCGAATGGCACGTACTAGCGCACCACCAATCCTGTACTCCTGAGGCACCCTCCACAGAACACCACAAGGGACACGGTCGAATGCCTTTTCCAAATCTACAAAGCACATGTAGGCCGATGGGGCAAACTCCCACATACCCTCCAGTACTCCTGCAAGGGTGTACAGCTGGTCCAGTGTTTCACGACCTTGATGAAAACCACATTGCACCTCCTTTAACCGAGGGTCGTACACTTCTCTCCAGCACCCTGAAATAGACTTTCCCGGGGAGGCTGAGGAGTGTCATCCCGCTATAGTTGGAACACACCCTCCAGTTACCCTTTTTAAATATGTGGACCCCCACCCCAGTCTGCCATTCCAGAGGTACTGTTCTTGACTTCCATGCAATGTTGTCGAGGCGTGTCAACCAAGACAGTCCCCCAACATTGAGAGCCTTGAGGAATTCAGGGCAAAACTCGTCCATCCTCAGAGCCTTGCCACTGGAGAGTGTTTTAACTACCCCAGATACCTCAGCCACGGTGATCGAACTATCCACGTACGTGTCCTTGGACTCTGCTTCTTCTACGGAAGGTATGTCAGTGGGACTGAGAAGGGCCTCAAAGTATTCCTTCCACCGACCAACTATATCCTAAGTTGAGGTCAGCAAGCCCCCGTCCGCATTGTAAACAGTGTGAACTGGGGGCTCCTTCCCCTTTCTGAGGTGTCGGACGGTTTGCCAGAACCTCTTTGAGGCCGACAAAGTTGTGCTGCATAGCCTCACCGAACTCCTCTCACACCCGGGTTTTGCCTCCACCACTGCTGAAGCCGCGTGCCGCTTGGCCTGCCGGGACTTGCCAGCTGCTTCGGGAGTCCCGCAAGCCATCCGTTCTTGATAGGACTCCTTCTTCAGCTTGACGGCATCCCTAACCCCCAGTGTCCACCAACGGGTTCGGGTCTTGCCACCACGACTGGCACTGACCACCTTGCGGCCGCAACTACGACTGGCTGCCTCAGCAATGGGGGCACAGAACACGGCCCTTTCAGACTCAATATCCCGGTACTCCCCCGGGATGCAGGCGAAGCTCTGCCGGAGTTGAAAGCTGAAGACTCGACGAACGGGAGACTTTGCCAGACGTTCCTAGCAGACCCTCACTATACGTTTGGGTCTACCAGGTTTGTCCGGCATCCTTCCCCGCCATCTAATCCATCTCATCACCAGGTGGTGATCAGTTGACAGCTCAGGACGTCACTTCAGACCTCTGAGCAAATAGCCGCCGCTCTCACAGCCTATGGTACGAGGCAACCTTGTATTTTGTTATCAGTCATCTGCTGTTTCAAACCCTCAAGGAAACAGTACATACCAGGTCATTTTCCAGATAACAGCACTTTGGACCATTACAGCCTCTTCCTGATCAAAGTCTACTTTCCTACTATAATATTGAATAACATAATTGCGGAAGGACTATTGTTGTCTGTAGAAATCTTTGATGTACTTTGGGTTTTTCTGTTGTTATTGACATAATTGTTGCTTAGTCATCAAAATTATATGTCGATAAAGGTTTCATATTACATCCATATTTTGACCCCAATTTAGCCCATTTATCATCTCTGGCTGCAGGTAAAATGCCCTGAACGCACCACATTCTTTCACATAGCCACTCCACATGCAATTGTGACCCTTCTTCTTTTTTTAATCACCAACCAGATCATGTGCTCTGCTTCTTTATTGGTTGATGGCATAATACCATCTGATCTACATCGGTGTGGTCCGTCGGAACACCCAACTCAAACCTCGCCATGTCTCCATTTTCTTATTTCAGATAGCCCTGTTGCAGCATTGCATAAGAGATCAGTTGTGCAAATAATATATGATCAACAGTGGGAAATGTAAATGTATATTTTAAACTTATAGTTTGCATATTAGAAGCTTTATTCTGATCGTAATGCCTGAACATAAATGCCGCTGATGTTTGTGTTTCTGCAGGCCAGTTATCCCACGTGGGAGGACTTTGTCACCAAAGGAGTCAAACTTCAGTCGCAGCTCAGGTAAAACAATTATGCACTCACACATTTCAGCTCATATACACCAGTATAGACCAAATTATTGTAGAAGTAGACCATAAACCCTGCGGGCGACCTGCAGTACGCTACAGAAGAGAATATAGTAAACGCGCATGTTGCAAATGAGCTTTTTATACACAAATTGTAAATATTAGGGTCGTACAAAATGTAGAAACAAAGCAATCTTGATTCATATTAATTTGTGATATAATTTATAAATGAAGATTAAAAAAAACACACACCGCATCAAAAACAAATGCTGCCATTTTACTCAAGGACACATGTTGTACTGAAGTTGGCATGACGGAAGACACTTCATTCTGATTACCCTCACTCATCCCAGCAAGCCTCACCATCTTGTTGGCACATTAACTGAATAACTTTTCTTTTAATTTTTCTTTATTACATGCATGAATGTACTGTTAATTGAAAGAGCTTTTAAATAAATTAAACAAAGAACATACTAAAATTAACAAAAAAAAGACAAAAAAAGACTCCCACTCTGTTTAAGCAAACTTGCGCTTATGTAAAATCCACAATCCTAACCAAAAACAATTAAAAGAATAGACCCTTTTTCTGTTAAGAAAAGAAAACACTCAATTAAGAAACACACACACACACACTCTCTCAGTTATGTAGTGTGTTGTTTAAACTAATGTTTGGGGGTCATATTTGAGCTGGACCACATATAAAATGCAGTGTCTCTGATGTCCCTCTACATGTCTTCTTTCCCTCTTTGGTTCGGGAATTGCTGTTTGTGACATTCTCCCAGGCAATTCCTACTTTCAATTGTATTGAAAGGTTACATTTCTTTTGCAAGGTAGCGCGCGACACTGAGCACCATTTTGCAAAGTTTTGTTACTTTGCTGACCAAACATCTCAGTGAGTGTTAACTGTTGAGAACAAGGCTATTCTCTACCTGCCGTATTCCAGGTCTTCTTAATCACTTCTTTTGAACAAATGCAAAATATTGGTGTGTCTATGTTCATGTGCTCACTTTGTTCTTTCTTTAGAAAACCAAAATTCTCCCACTGGGGCTGTGGCATTTGCCTTAGAAACAATCGCTTGTGTTCCTTGACTGATGTTAGCGCATGCTTGCTCACGAGGCTAACTAGCTGTGTCTTTTCAGCAAGAGGGTTGTGTTGCTCATTACAGTTTGATGAATTTGTCGGAATGGCGCCTCCTTTAAACATCCAGGCCTGTCACGATAATCAATAAAGGTAATTGCACGATAAATACAAACAAACTCGATCATTTTGCGGGCCATGATAAATTGCATGTGCATGCGTGTTTTCCTCTTCTCTCTCAAGAAGACAGGCTGGATGTCAAGAGAGTTCACTCTGTGTCTCACCAACACCTAGGCGCGTTGGTTCTATAACAGAATGAACAGAGTGAGTCAACTTCCAGTCAGTCATTCAGTGTCTTTGTTCCAGTGGTTGGACTCTGGGGAAAAAACTGCTGCTTAAAGTGCAGCCTAAATATAAACAAAAAACCGCAAAATTGTCCACGCTCACCGATGTGTCATTTGCTACATGGTAAGCCTTCCTGTATTACCCAAATAATACTCAATAATACTCATTCATTTCTATACCCCTTATTCTCAATAGGGTCGCGGGTATGCTGGAGCCTTTTTAATATAATATAAGAATACCTAATGTTTAGGATTTTTTTTATATCTTTCTTACATCTTTGTTAGATCCAAACCTGCCAATGTGTACAGATTTTGGCCCACTCGACACAATGAACAGGTGTTAAGTGCATTTTGGCCAGCCAGGAGCCTGAAAAAAGGCAAATATAGCTGACTTGAACATCCATTATAACATCTCTGTTTATCAATATAATGATATATTATTTGTACACATACAATGACGTGTATATACAGTATACTGTAATGTACACTTGATTTAATGTAAACACCAAAGCCAGAGTTTTTGAAGATACTGGCTGAGGATACTGGGTTTTCCAAAAACTCAATTTTTAAGGACAAAATCAGTTTGCATGAGATGCCAAAATGCTTAGGAACAATATGTGTTTAACAATAAATCTTCTTTTCCTTTTGGCTTATCCCTTCAGGGGTCGCCACAGCGGATCAATTGCCTCCATCTAACTCTGTCTTCTGTATCCTCTTCTCTTGCGCCAACTATCCTAATGTCCTCTTTCACTACATCCATAAACCTCCTCTTTGGTCTTCCTGTAGACCTCCTGCCTGGCAATTCAAAACTCAGCATCCTTCTACCAATATATTTACTATGTCTCCTCTGGACATGTCCGAACCATCTTAGTCTGGCCTTTTTGACTTTATCTCCAAAACCTCTAACGTGCTGTCCCTCTGATGTGCTCATTCCTGATCCTGTCCATCCTGGTCACACCCAAAGAGAACCTCAGCATCTTCATCTCTGTTACCTCCAGCTCTACCTCCTGTCTTTTCCTCAGCTGTACTGTCTCTAAACCAAACAACATCGCTGGTCTCACCACAGTTTTGTACACCTTTCCTTTCATTTTAGCGGAAACTCTTCTATCACACATCACACCCGACACTTTTCTCCACCCATTCCAGCCTCCCTGTACACGCTTTTTCACCTCTTTTCCACACTCTCCATTGCTCTGGACTGTTTACCCTAATTACTTAAAATCCTCCACCTTCTTTATCTCTTCTCCCTATAACCTCACTCTTCCACTTGAGCCCGTCTCATTTACACACATGTACTTCGTCTTGCTGCGGCTAACCTTCACCTGTTCCGTTCTCTCAACTACATATCACAATGTCATCGGCAAACATCATAATCCATGGAGATTTCTGTCTAACCTCGTCCGTCAGCCTGTCCATCACTATAGCAAACAAGAAGGGGCTCAGAGATGATCCCTGATGGAGTCCCACCTTCACTCTGAACTCCTCTGTCACACCTGCAGCACACCTCACTGCTGTCCTACAGTCCTCATACATGTCCTGCACAGCTCTAACATACTTCTCTGCCACTCCAGACTTCCTCATACAATACCACAGTTCCTCTCTGGGAACCCTGTCATAAGCTTTCTCCAGATCTACAAAAACACAATGCAGCTCCCTCTGGCCTTCCCTGTACTTCTCAATCAACATCCTCAAAGCAAATACTGCATCTGTTGTACTCTTTTTTTGTCATAAAACCGTACTGCTGCTCACAAATGCCCACGTTTGCCCTTAGTCTAGCTTCAACTACTCTTTCCCATAACTTCATTGTATGTCTCATCAGCTTTATTTTGCACATCTCCCTTGTTCTTAAAAATGCGCACCAGCACACTTCTCTATTCCTCAGGCATCTTATCATTATCTAAGATCTTGTTAAACAACCCGGTCAGGAACTCTATTGCCACCTCTCCTAGGCACTTCCATACCTCCACACGTATATCATCAGGACCGAGTGCCTTTCCATTCTTCATCCTCTTCAATGCCCTCCTCACTTCTTCCTTACTCATCTTTGCTACTTCCTGGTCCACAACAGTCACCTCTTCAACTCGTCGTTCTCTCTCATTTTCCTCATTCATCAACTCTTCAACGTACTCTTTCCATCTTCCCATGATACTACTGGCACCTGTCAATACCCTCCCATCCCTATCCTTCATCACCCTAACCTGCTGCACATCCTTCCCATCTCTGTCCCTCTGCCTTGCCAACCTGTATAGGTCTTTCTCTCCCTCCTTGCTGTCCAACCTAGCATACAAGTCATCATAAGCCCCTTGTTTGGCCTTTGCCACCTTTACTTTCACCTTACGCTGCATCTCTCTGTACTCCTGTCTACTCTCTTCAGTCCTCTCAGTGTCCCACTTCTTCTTAGCTAACCTCTTACTCTGTATACACTCCTGCACCTCCTCATTCCACCACCAAGTCTCCTTATCTACTTTCCTTCCAGATGACACACCAAGTACTCTCCTACCTGTCTCCCTGATCACAGTAGCTGTAGTTGTCTAGTCATCTGGAAGGACTTCCTGGCCACCCATAGCCTTTTTAAACTCCTTCCTAAAAGTCACTCAACACTCCTCCTTTTTCAGCTTCCACCATTTTGTCCTCTGCTCTGCCTCTACCCTCTTCATCCTTCTCACCACCAGAGTCAACCTACACACCACCATCCTATGCTGTCTGGCTACACTCTCACCTAGCACTGCTTTGCAGTCACTGACCTCCTTCAGGTTACACCTTCTACACAAGATGTAGTCTACCTGTGTGCTCCTACTTCCACTCTTGTAGGTCACCCTATGTTCCTGTCTCTTCTGGAAGAAAGTATTCACTACAGCCATTTCCATTCTTTTTTTAAGTCAACCAGCATCTGTCCTTCTGCTTTCCTCTCCTGGATACCAAACTTGCCCATCACCTCCTCATTATCTGTTTCCTGCACCAACATACCCATTGAAGTCCGCACCAATGACAACTCTCTTACTTCTGGGGATGTTCTGCATCCCTTCATCCAGGTCTGACCAGAATTTCTCTTTCTCCTCCATCTGACATCCTACCTGTGGAGCATACCCACTAACAACATTGAACATCACTCCTTTAATTTCTAGCTTCAGGCTCATCACTCTATCTGACACTCTTTTTACCTCCAGGACGTTGCTACCAAACTCCTCCTTCAAAATCACCCCTACTCCATTTCTCTTCCTATCTATACCATGATAAAACAGCTTGAACCCTGCTCCTAAGCTTGTAGCCTTGCTACCGTTCCACCTGGTCTCCTGGACACACAACATGTCTACCTTCTTACTCTGTATCATGTTAACTAATTCTCTACCTTTTCCTGTCATGGTTCCAACATTCAAAGTCCCAACTCTTAGTTCTAGACTCTTAGCATTCCTCTTCTCTCTCCTCCTACGGACACAGCTTCCTGTGTCCTGTGTTTTACAATAAATAATTATAAATTATTCATGTGAACATCACATGAGAATAATGGTGTCCACTGACAAAAATACAAATCTGAACAGTAACTAAGCTGCTCTTAAGTGAGCTCAAAGTATATCGATATTGGCAGCATCTCTTCCATCATTTAATGAACACATCATCTAATTTCCCTTCATGAGCCACTAAATGCATTTCACAAGGTCACTGACATCTGACAACAAGGTCAAATGTTAGTGGGCTGTGGCACTGAATGGTAAACGAGCAGCAGGCTCGCTTCCTTTTTAATTGTTGAACGAGGACAGGTTGTTGGTCATTTCAGAGAGAAGTGAAAATGGCTTTGAAATGTATTTTCAAGGTATTGAATCAATCGCAATTGGACTGTTCACGTTGATGAGAATAAAATGACATGGATGAATGAGAATTTTCACAAGCATGTTTTACATGTAATAGCGTTGACTATTCAGTGAAATATTCCATCCAAAACTGTTTTGATTGGTGTAGTTCAACTGCTATAGTGAAATAATTATAGAAAACTTTGGAGTCTTTTTTGCAACTACATAAAGCTGGTTTCACACACATCATGTCATCTGATCTTCTTGGCTAAGTTTACTAGGGCAATGGGCGTGCATACACACATACAGACTCATGCATAGACGCACATTCAGACAATGGATCCATTGATGATGATAATGATGTGGCTTCAGTGGGTTTCAAGTTTCACTGCTGAACTGGCCATTGAGGGCCACAGGTCTCTCATGTGGCTTTTACCAGTCAGGTGTCCAATAACTGCATCAGAGACAGAGTTGGGTTTGTGGGTGGGTTAGTTGGGTTGGTGGAGGGATGTGTGTTTGTCTATTGCAACTATGTGATTGTCAAAAAGTACAAAGGTAGAGTCTGTTACAGTAGGATTGTAATGTAAAGGTTAACACAGGTTGCATTTATTCAGTGGTTCTCAAATACTAGGGCGGCGCGGTTAACTGCCGGTTCAGTTAAACTGTTAAACTGTACGTTTTGAAGTAGCATGTCATTGTGGCTAACCTAAGGTACACCTGTGCAATAATAATTTTGTCTCATCAAAATCTTGATATGCCACACTTTTGAGGCGGATAGATTATGAATTGTCAATGATGAATGCTCACTAACACAGATTTAGTCAGATTTGTGAACAATATATGCATACATAGCAAAAGTTTTAGATCTTTAAGTTCAGCTCAAGACAAATCGGAGCGAAGTGTTGCATTTACATTATGTTGAATGTAATTTGTGGATTATCCAGTTGGTCCTCTCAGTGCCTAGAATTTACTTCTGCTTGTATGTTTTGTTGGTAATGTCTATTTTGTCAGATGCTGGGATCTGTATAACAGGAACAAGCAAATAAATGCTGGAATCACAATACTTAATTGTGCTTTATTATGAGCTTTTTATACAGATTAGGTTAGATAAGGTTAAGAAGACTAAAATGTTAATAAATAAACAGCCTTAATTAGCTGAATTATACCCCATATTCCTGGAATACTCCTCACAGAATTCCTTGAGATACATGGTCGAATGCCTTCTCCGAGTCCACAAAAAACATGTAGACTGTTTGGGCAAACTCCATTGCAACCTCAAAGACCCTGCTGAGAGTGTAGAGCTGGTCTACAGTTCCATGACCATGACGAAAGGAGCTTTTTGACATTTTCAGCAACCGCAGCCCCAGAAATAGGAGAAAACACAGTGGAGTCCTCATGCACTGCTTCCTCTTTGGAACTGAGACGGTCTAATCCACAACATCTCGACCTCGAGCCGAGGTCAGTAGCACAGTATTCTCACCATGTACGGCGTTGACTTTGCACTTCTTTCCCCTCCGGAAACGTCAAATAGAGGTCCAGAATCACTTCGAAGCTGTATGTAAGTCGTTCTCTATGGCTTCTCCAAACTCCCCCCATGTCCAAATTTTTGACTTAGCGACTGCCAGAGATGTAGACTGCTTGTCTTGCCCAATTGAACTCCTTCTTCAGCTTGACAGCACCCCTTACCATTGGTTTCTGCCAACGGGTTTTGGGATTACTGGCTAGACAGACAACTGCCACCTTATGTCCACAAAACAGATCAGCTGCCTCGATGATGAGGCCCATTTGGACTCAGTTTTAGCTGCCTCCCTGGGGACATGGTGTAAGCTCTCCCAGAGGTGGGAGTTGCAACTCCTTCTGTGAGCAGACTTTGGCAGTTGTTCCCAATAGACTCTCACAATATGTTTGGGCATGCCAGGCCTGACTGGCATCTTCTTCCACCATCGAAGCCGACTCACCACCAGGTGGTCATTGGTTGACAGCCCCGCCCCTCTCATCACTCGAGTGTCCAAAACATATGGCCGCAAGTCCGATGACTCGACTGCAAAGACAATCATCAAAATGTGGCACAGGCTGCCCTGGTGGCGAGTGCATATGTGGACACACTTATATTTGAACATGGTGTTCGTTATGGACAATCTGTGATGGGCACAGAAGTCCAATAACAAAACACTGCTCGGGTTCAGATCAAGGGGGTTTCTCAATATCTTATTCGACTTTATAGAAACTTAGAATGTCCCAGAACTGACAGGGGCATTTTTTGTAATTCAGTGTCAAAAATGTGTATTTTGCATGGTCACATTTCAATAAAAGTTTCACAAGAGCACTGATAAACAGCTAAATAACTTGAATTTGTGCACAACTTTTTGTCCACTCACTATGGCTTTAAATACCAAATCGAAGGGAAATGCTAACAATCACGATAGTAGTACCCAAAGTGGAAAAAAAAATACATACAACCAACAATAATGCTCACTCAGTGACAGGTTTTCACCACTACGCCATGCAGGTATTGGAACAACAATATAAATGAAACCTTCAAGATGAAACACTCTTCATGCACAAAATATTAATCAAACTTACATATTTGTTCATATGATGCACACAGAGCAATGAACATCATGCTCCGTCTCATTTCTGCTTTGTACTCCTTGCATGGTGAGGCGTTCAGGCACACTCGTAATTGTGAACGTTAGGCGTTAATTGTTTTTCGTTTTTTTCACGTACCCCCTCTAAAAATTGGCGTACACCTGGCATACAACACTTTGGGATCTTAAGCTTTGCAGTACATTCATACATGTGATATAGTCATGTTTTTTTCTGCAACTAAAGAAGTGTTATCTGTCTCTGATTCAGGACCACCATCCTGGTGACTGGAGCCTTCCTGGATGCCTTTCAGAAGGTAGCAGACATGGCAATGGGAGCCAGAGGTAAAGAACACTACAACTCTGCATGTGTGCGATTGTTTTCCATAGGCATTGGTTTTCAGTTAGTCAGTTGCTCAGGCACAATTGATGCAGCTTACTGTCATGTTCATAGTTGCGAGGCATCCGCATGAATCTCACCGTGTTTAAGGGAGTTCTGTTCTGTTAAGACCCTTTGTGAGGTCATCTGCTGATGCGGTCCAGCAAGATAAGGAACATCAACAGACTGTTTCATCAAAAACAAATAAAGTAGTGGTTCAAAATAATTGCAGTCCAATGTGACTAACCAGATTAATCACTGTTATTAGTTTATTTTTATTGCTACACGGCAAAGAAGTTACTAGTAGGTGCAGTAGATTCTCAGAAAACATGACCGAGCATTCATTATATGCACGCGTTTAATGCTTTGCAATTGGACAATTAGTTGAAGGGGGCGTGTTAAAAAAATTGCAGTGTCTGCCGTTGACTTTACAAACGCAAAACAATTTTGTACAAACCTTTTTGTTTTTAATGACCAGATGTATGACCAGAATTTTTATAACTGCTTCACATCTGTGGGGTATAGAGTCATCCAACTTGTAACACCTTTCAGCTGTTATTCCACTCCAAGATTCTCAACAACATTCCACAATTAACATTTCTTGGTTTTGTATCAGAAACAGCATTTTTGATTGCATTAAGGTCCGGTATTGGGCTGGCCAATCCATAGTAAATTGCAACCCAAGTATTTAATTGAACTGAATTGAATTTTGTTGGTTTAAAACCAAATTTTGCTCGGTTAGAGTGTTTGGGGTCATTGTCACCCATTTCAAGGGCTTGTTCTCTTCAGCGCTAGGCAACATGACCTCTCCAAGTATTTTGACATATGCAAATTGATTCATGATCCCTGGTATGTGATAAATAGGCCCAACACCATAGTAGAAGAAACGTGCCCATATCAGGATGCTTGCACCACCATACTTCACTGTCTTCACTGTGGACTGTGGCTTGAATTCAGAGTTTCGGGGGCGTCTCACAAACTCACAAACGTCTGTGGCCCTTCGACACAAAAAGACATTTACTCTCATTCATAAAAAATCCTCCATTTCTCTTTAGACCAGTTGATGTGTTATTTGGAAAATTGTAACCTTTTCTGCACATGCTTTTTTTTAAAAGAGGGACTTTGCGGGGGATTCTTGTAAATAGATGACACAGATATCTTCTAATTGTCACAGTACTTACAGGTAATTCTAGACTTTCTTTGATCATCGTGGAGCTGATCATTGGCTGAGCCTTTGCCGTTCTGGTTATTCTTCGATCCACAGCCTTAAAAGCGTACATATCATGATAGCCAGGTCTTGTTTCTTTTCTGAGAATTTACTGCACCTACTGATAACTTGTTTGCCATGTAGCACTAAAAATATACTAATAATAGTACTTAATCTGGTAAGTCACATTGGACTGGTATTATTTTGAACACTACACTGTACATTGTTTTTTTTGTTGTGTGTGTATAAATCCTTGACAGTGCAGGGATCTCAAAGCTACAGTCACTCTCGGATTTTAAAACTGTTGTTACGATTATATAAGAGCTGAACGCTGTTGGTATTAAAACGAAGTGGGTGTGTTGTGGGCGTTTGTGACATGGGAATCACGGCCCCTCCCTTTCTTGGAAGCTGCAGCAGACCTGCTCTGTCATGCCTGCACCTGATTGACAGACAGGAATCTACTGATGAAAATCTAGAAATTTGCTTTCAACTTCCCTGAAATGTGATGGACTGTTCTTAGACTTAATCGGATTTTTTGTAATTCTGTCAATGGAGGCCAATGCTTTCTGGCGTCAGAATGATATTCTAGTCGGAGGACCTAAACACGGTTAAATATACAGAGGATCATAAACCTCTGTTATTATGAGCACTGAACAGTGGAGTCTTTTTTTTCCTTTATTACAAATGTTCATGTGAACACATTGACTTCAGGCACTTCCAAGTCACTCTGCAGACAACACGTGTTATCACGGGAGGCTTCTCCGAAGAGATGTTACCACAAGGTTTCAGATCACAAGATGGACCCATCAATCTCATAGAAAATGAGATAAGATAAAATATAGAAGTAACCAAGATATTGATTTACATTCTCAATTATGCTTTATACAAATATGCATTGGCTTTACTTAAGTATCACACGCTAATGTTTGTGTTTCCATTATCAGAAAACATTTAGATACCAAAATGATGCGATCCAAAACATACCTTATACAGTATTTTTACAGTCTTCACTTAATGATGATGTGGATTACAGTGCCTCTTTCTTCTTGGAATTTATTGGCGGGTATGCAGTCACAAGCTGTGCTGCAATGTTAACTATTCAAAAGCATAGTGTGATGTTGAGTGGAAAAGTGGATCTTATGGTAAGATCCGTAGTTCTAGAGTTATGAGAAGGAGATCTATTACCTCTCAAAGTTGCACTTTACAGTGGTGTCAAGAAATGTCTTAAGACTAAGGTTAAGACTGTAAGTCAACTGTAAGTGTTGGTAGTTTAACGCTGTGTCTTTCTGTCCACATTTTAACATGTCTTTTAGGCCATTACAGCAACATAGGTGTACAGAGTTTCTCTAGCAGCATCTGTCAGATGGATTTGGATTGATTAGATATTCAAGGCAAGTAAACATGGCTGCAGGGTCAAATAGATAACATGTGCAACATGAAGAGCTTAGTCAACCTTCGTTCAGTGTCATTTAAACAATATCAGTCTGACATGACGGTTATCACCCTCAAAAGTGGTCTACGCAGTTCAGTTTAGTGCTGTGGACATTGTTTGCTGGTACTAATCGGGTTTAGCTTTTCTTGGAAATTGAACTGTCGCCATCTGTTAGTAGTTAGCTAAGTGTTAGTTGAGATAATGGGGCCTTTACACGTGTATACATGTTGACTCAGCACATTCCCCCACCCGTGTGTGTGTGTTTAGACAGCTGCCTCCTCCTCCATTCTTTCATACACTACTTTAGCTGTCAGCTGCTTTCTGTGGGTATATTCAATACATTTGAGCCAAATAAGACAACAGCTGACTTCAACAAGGTCAACACTGTTTAATAACCCTTATGGTGTTTTCACTGGATTTTTCTGCATCCCAGGAAGGTAGCGTGTAGGCTGACATTCTAAGTTTGTGGACAATATGTTTATGGCCACAGCTTTAAAACATTGTAGTTATTGCGTTTTCTACTGAAAATTCCTTCAATTCAAACTTTTTTTTCAAATTCACATTCTGAATAGGAACAAACTGTATTTTCTTAGGTCTGATGGTCTACATGATAGTTCTATGTCGATTCATTATCTATCCAAGACTGTGAGGGTTTACAGAAAAATGAGATAAATAATTAGTTGACATTATTAAGACCAAATTTCACATTACTGTATATTGATGGCTGTGCATTCATTCAGTCATTTTTTATACCGCTTATCCTCATTAGGATCGTGGGTATGCTGGAGCCTATCCCAGCTGACTTTGGGCGGGAGGCCGGGTACACTCAAGACTGGGCGCCAGTCAATCGCAGGGCACACAAACGCTCAATGTTGGTAGGCTAAATGGAAATAAGACAAATATTCTTCATCATATCAGGGGTGCATGCACTTTTTCAGCATGCAAGTTACAAGTCGACATCATCCATCTTTTACTATCAATCATATAACATATAAATACAATATATATAATATCTTAACTGATAAACTTGACTATACTAAATACTAATGATTAGTATTTCACATTCACAGTTTCAACATTTACAGGTAATCAAAGTAATTATCATTAAAATCACAATTCAAATCAATACGGCAATAAAGATAATTACACATATGTGCTTAATATTTGCTTAATATTTGTGTACCTAACCCGAGTACCAGTAATATGTCAGTCAAAATACCTAGCGTTCATTATCCACACAGTTTATGTATTACGTCCAGTTAGCATTTGCTATCAAATATTACATATATGCAACAAATTAAAATGATTATGCAAGAGACAATGCAGCCTAAGTCAGGGCAACATATTAAAAACGTTTCAGCAATCGGCACATTTTCCAGTGAATCATGAAATAAAAGTGTAGAAAACACACACTTCTATAGTGAAGTTCGTGACATGAGGCAAAATCATCAAAAATGTCACTTCTTTTCTACATAATTGACCGCTGCAAGTGAACAGATAATAATAAAGATGAAAGTTACATCTCTGTGTGTAGTTAAGACATCTCTTACCACTTAATCTTTGCCACGGGGGAGCAAGAGCAAATCAGGAGGGGAGCATAACATCAGCTGACCAATGTCATATAGACGCTTATGCGATCAGCCCAAATTGCCTTGCCGTTTCACCAATAGCTTGCCATCAATGTAATGTGCACCCCTGCATTACACTGTAATGTCTGAAACAACTAACCACTGACTAGTAAGCTCAAATGTTTTTTAATTTCCATCTTCTTACCTCATAGGACTATCTTTTTGCATATTAAATAAACCCTGTGTGAAGTCACTTAACTTTATGGGCAAACCATCATAATAAACTAGCCACACAATCCATTGTATAAATAGTTAAGAGAAACTTAGCTGTCTACACAGCTAACATTATGTTAGTAAGGTACGCAAACATGATTGTCATTGATTTGTGCTACATTCATTTTACCATGTTTCCAGTCTTTCGCTCCATTCTGGGTGTCTTTGGCTACAACATCTAAGATGTGATGTTGAGATCTGAAAGTGCCGTGTTACGATGGATAGATGTCACTTGCTGTTTAGCCTGGAGCACACTTTCAACATTTTCTGTCTATGTATTTTGTTTTCGTTTTCTTTCATGGCCTTTGTCATTTTCTCTTCTCTCTTTCATCTTCCCTCTCCCTCAAACAAACATCCGCTTCTTCCTCTGTGTGGGTAACATAAAGTATGTTGGTGACGTAAGCTCACATGGCGATTCCTCGAGGCAGAGAATATTCCTTGAATATTTTGTGTAATCAACAGTGATGGTAATTACGGCGTTAAAATAAACGCCGTTACTAACGCCGTTGCTTTTTTTTTTTAGTAACGACTAATCTAACTAGTAACTTTTTCTATCGTCAGAACGCTGTTACCGTTACCAACACGCGTTACTACAAGTTACCGAAGATACGAAGTGGCCATCCCACTTGGTTCACACAGACACAGGAGCTGCAAAAGTTGAGGGGAGGGGTGACACATAACCGGATTTCAGCAATGATGATTGGATAAGACTTTATGTTAAGCCAACCAGAGACAGGTGGGCGGGTGTTTGCACACAAGCCAGCACATAGAAGCACGCACACAAACTATCCGAGATGGCGAGTCCGGAGTCACGGGGAAAGATGGCGTTTTCGAGGTGGAAGTACATGCACTGCTTTAACTTTATTGAGGTAAAAGGTCAAACTGTACATGTTAGGTGTACGTTGCGTCCCGGAGCACAGTGTTTGTCCACCGTCCTGTGTAATGAAGCACCTCTTGTATGCACACGCTTCTGCTAAACTCCTGGCCCAAAACACTGCACAACACCGGCAATGACAGCAGGCCAGGTGTTGTTAACATACAATCACTGGTTTACTGGCTGAGATGGTGGGATGGCTGGGTTTGTGGATGAATGAATGTTAAGGAATTCAAGTTGGATTTGTACTTTCAGTACTATTACTATACAGTAGTATTTTCAGTAGCCTACTGGTTTAAAAGCAGTTGTGTTGAACTGTTTACTTTTCTTTTTAAGACATACTTGGAGTACTGCATGTCCACCAGCTGTCTTGAGTTGTGTGAAAGTCTCATTTATTTATTCTATTTTTGTTAGTTTTTTTTGCTGTTGAGTTTTGTGGAAAAAATAAAAAATATATTTTTTTAAAATGCAGGTACCTTTGCTGTCCTACTCTATGTACCCGGCTTGTGAAACCTGTTCTGAAAAAATCCAAATTCTTTTTTAAGTAATGAAGTAGTTACTTTCCCTGGTAACTAGTTATTTTTATAGTGGAAGAACTCAGTTACTAACTCAGTTACATTTTAGGAGAAGTAACTATAATTAATTACTTTTTCAAAGTAACGTGCCCAACGCTAGTAATCAAGGTACTTGAATTACTCAAGGAATTGTTTCAACCCTAAATGTGTTGTTTCTGGTGCCACTGAAGAGGGAAGAAGTCATGATTTGACAGTCTCAAGTCTTACATGATATATTAAGTTGCTACCAACTCACAACTTTAATGTGGCCTTTCTAGTTAGGTTTGACTTAAAGGGGGCTTCTTCTACACGTGCAAGCAGGCACACACGCACACCTAGAGCAGTCTTGTCGATATGATGAGCATTTAATGGCTTCGTTTGTTTTTTCGCTTCATAACACCCGTAAGGGACAATATGTGTGTATTTGAGATTCTGGACAGGCCAGTTGGGTCTGTGTAGGTTCTGTCGGTGGTTGCCATTGTAATGCCCATGTTGTAATTTTTCTGGTGTCAGGGTGCTTGATCTACTTGTGTGCTGGAAGATTGTTTGCTAGCATTAATAATAACAAAATAGCTGAATAATCATTAAAATTGCTCCCTTCTCTGTTTCTATGCTCAGCTTTAAATGGTATGAGTGATGATACGAGTGAAATGAATGAAAGAGGAAAACGGTAATGACTAGACTTAATAAAAGAAATTATCACTAAAAGTGATACTCGTATGGCTTAGTTTTACACTTACAACATATACACTGTTTAAAAATATTACGATGACATCAGTTTGATTCATTCAGTTTCCATCATTGCTTGTGGGGACTATGCATGCAAAATCTGAACATGGTAATGTTAAAACTTGGAGAACAGACCTGGTACTTTCAAAGCTGCTCTTTATGAAAAGAGATTGCTGGTATGTGCAAATGGCAGACAACACACAAAAAGAAGCCAATAACATAATTACAACATGTTGCTATAATCAGATGATTTCTAGAACGTGTTCCCCCTCTTCCTCTCTGTGGTGCTCACATGTGACTTTGTCACCCTGGCAACTGAGGAACAGTTGACGTCTTTGGCATCATGGGGCTTTCAAAATTTACACACATCACAAGATGACCTGCTCAAGTGCTGACTAGTCATAATGGAAGTTTCCTAAGGCTACTTTTATTTGCTAAAGGATAGCACATGTAAAGAAACAAACTAAATGGTCAATGAATCAATAAGTGGGTCGATGGAAGGAGACGGGAAGACTGATGAAGTCTGCTGTAATTGCGGTTTCACACTTAGCCCGTTGTCCATGTGACGATATTGCATTAGACACCCAAAACACACACCGATTTCTGTGGAGCAACTTAGTAGCTAAATACAAACACATACACCTACACAGACTGCCTTTGAATGAGCTACATTATGCAGTAGAAGAGCGAGGCTGAAAAAGTTTGGCTTCAGTGAGAAGGTTAACAGTTTGTTCTGTGTCTTGCAAGGAGGCACCTTTTTGGATGCAACTTATTTTCCTTTAACCTTTCCATTGGGAAAAAAATTCCAGTGTCAAAATAAATGTCAGTAGTCAATGCGTGCTGCCTTCTCCTTTATTACCACTGTTCACTTGACTGCGTGGTCTATGTATGTACATAATGTGCAAAAAAACCTTAGGGCACCTGTCACCAGGAAATTGGTAGAAATTGAATGGATGAAGTGAATAAATGTATTAGTAATTGGTGTGTAACAGAAAAAGTGTAGCTCTGCTTCTTCCTACTCCGTTTTGGGCAGTGAATTGTGAAACTAAATGTGTGATGGACTCTAATGTGTCCTTGTATGCATGGTCTAAAGACTCACTAAAGATGACAGTGGACTGGTGATCACACTGCCGCTTTGTAACAGAGAGTAATGTTAAGAGTCAGATTACTAGTGTGGTAACACATATGGCAAATGTTTAAAATAAACTAAAACCATTACCATTAAATGTGCTGTTTGGTCAGTGCTATAATGACCATACAGACTACAATGTCAGTCAATACAGTGCAAACTGGAGTATTAACCAGACTATAGGCCAGTCTATTAACTAAAGTGACAAAAAAGTCCTATAGTGTCACTATTTACTTCATTTTGTTTATGGAGGATGAAGAACAATAGATGGAAATTATCATTATGACTCAGCTTGACTTGACTTGCATTGATGCACCTTTGTTCAGATGCTCACCAATACGTAATGGCTTCTTACAAAAGCCCCTCTACAAAGTTTAGTCAATAGTTTTTGTATTTTTGGAAAAGTCCTTTGTTTTACTATGACAAAGACTGCCGTGAAAAGGTCATAAAACCAGAAATAGTGGACTAAGACAAGGACTACTGTATGTATACTTAACTGATAACATAATATTTTTTGCAACCTTAACGTGCTCAAAAAACATTTTAATTACCTCATGCGCCAAACGTGTTTGCTGTACCAGGCAGGATTTGAATACACTCACACAATGTTGTGTTACACATGTCTGTGGTGCCGCGTTGTCAGACTTGGATGGCAGTGCAACATGGAGAGGGAAAGGCAAATAAAGCAAACACACCTTGCCACACCCTATCAGAGGGCACGTACACACACTCGGCACGCACACAGAACCTCACGTTTGTGCACATGTGATATGTAATGCCTGGTTATTGACCCACTGACAAAGCGTAAAGGACAATTGAGATGATGATGATGATTATGAGAGAAACACAGCCGAAAGACAAGGAGAGCAGATGAAGAGCCAATTAAGACCGAGATTGGGAAAGCCGGTAGGTTGAGGTTGTGCCGGAAGTTCTACAGTCATGAACAACTAGCAGTACTATCACTCCACCAGTGCGATGAAGCATAGGTAGCAGCAGTTAATTCTTAAACTGGTTTTATTGGCTGATTTTCAGGTTCTGGTGGTGACGTTTTGTATTGATTTGCAGGTGCTACCAAGGAGATTGGTTCAGCATTAACCAGAATGTGTATGAGACATCGCAGCATCGAGTCCAAACTCAAAATCTTCACCACGTAAGGAGCCACTCACAAACACACATGAACAGATGGTAGCGGTGTGTGTTTGTGCACCTGAAGAGGAGGAGAGGCAAAAGTGTGACAGGCGACAGCTTTTATCTCAGTGTGGGAATGTCTAATGATTATACATAATATGCTTGTAAGAGGCAGTGTTTGTGTGCATGTTATTGTTGGCTGTCATTAGATTTGCTGTCAGTCATAAAAGTATGTGCATACAGTTATCAAAGACTATACATTATGAAAGACTGCCCCCCTATGAAACAATTCAAGAGAATGATCAAGACGTGTGTCCTCCCAGAGCTCTCTCAGAAAGTCTCATCACACCGTTAGAGCTGAAGATGGAGGAGTGGAGGAAAGCGGCTAGTCAGCTGGACAAAGATCATGCAAAAGGTTATCATGGTGCCAAGCAGACACACAAGAAGATTGCCCAATGCAAATTGAGCCTCTCCCAAACATGTGGTTTTCTCATTCAGAGTACAAAAAGGCGAGAGCAGACATCAAGAAAAAATCGTCAGACACCATCAAACTGCAGAAGAAAGTGAAGAAAGGTAAGAACACCTCCTTCCTCTCAGCAATCATAACTTGTTCACCCTATGGGACAAACTACCAACAACTGGGTATGACCCAACAGCTATAAAAAAAGTCTTAGTTCAATTTCTGAAGATTTTGTTATACTTTTAATGTCGGTGTACAAGCAGAATGCACACTAAATTTTGTTCACTGCTTTTCTACTTTTCTCACTACCAAATCTTTAGGGGGTAAATGGCGGTAAAGAGCTGTACCTAAACCATATCTATCAATACTCCCTTTTATAAATTTATTGATAAATTAATCTGAAATAAGACAAGTGGCATTTTACATTGTAACTGCACCATATCTCTTCATACAAGTGACGCGCCCTGTGGTTGCCACGGTAGCACCTGGCTACGCCATCCCCAAACCAATAGATTACGGCTTGGCAGGAAAAAAAGTATGACCTTTGAGATGGTCTTTGTAGGGAGGGAAACACCCACACACATGTTCAAACATACATTCATGCATCCACTACCTCTTCAAGCCCTATTACAAAATAAAAAATGTGTATACACGTCACATGCCCGATGAGTCGCACTTTAGACCCTCCCATGGTAAATTCCACTCATGTGGTTTTAACATCTATCAACATGCTTATTTTCTCTTTCCTCGTTTGCCTTCTCACAAACACACATTCCATCACTCATCATTTGTTTAAATAAGACTGAGCATACTGAACAAAACAAGTAATTGCTCTTTGCACACTTTCACCAGTCAAGCTTAAATTTCAAATCCAGTCATTCTATAGTCCTCAAGCATTTCACATTCAAGTCTGAATATTGTGGCTTTTAATACAAATTACAGTGTGTTTTAGAACGGCCTCCTTTTTGCTGCTTTCATGTCACAAAGTGTCTCAAAAGCTTATGTTTTGCATGCAAATATCCAGTTTCTTACCCTTTCGTGCCTCAGTTCATTCATGATAGGTTGGCGCGGTGTGTTTCAGTGAAATGTAATTACCAATCATTCCATGATTTTGTGTGCGTGCGTGCGCCCGCGTGTGTGTGTTTGCACATGCTATATCATTATGTGGTGTGTGACCACTTCAGATCAGTGTCTCAAGTTGCTTAGAGCGAAAAGCAGATGATAGGAGGAGTTAAGGGAGCACACTCACATATGGTGATTGAACAACCTATATAGATGTGAAAGAGTACTCTTCATCTTAATTCAAGTTACTGTCATTTCCTGTGTATAAGTCGCTACTTTTGTCTTAGAATCATGCAGCATATACATCAGCGCGACTAATTTATTTATAGCTATGTTCTAATCTTGTGACATCATCTTTACTTCACAAATACTACAACTAATCATTTAAATACTGTGCTACTTACGAGTCAGTGAGTACTTGCCTCAAAGCTGGTTACCCCTCAGCTCCCGCAACACCACCATGCAGACATGTCCGCGGTGTATTGTGGTAAAGTTAGTTTTGTCAGGACGCTGGATATTTGGCTGCGGAGTTACAGTGGCAGTTCCCTCTCACTGTGACCATACCGCTATGTCATGGTGCTGTAAGCTGGTTGTTACTAGGGGCCATCAGTAAATTGAATAAATTGTTTTTAAAAAGTCTTATAACCATGTCAAATGATTAGTCTTACTTTAAAAGTATTGTAATGGCGGCGGAATAATTCAACATCAGGATGACTGTCATTCAGTTGGCCGTTTATTTGCATGTGAACACAGAGCACTCAGTCCTTTAGCAGACGTTCCTCACCACACAGTGCATCAACCAAACACTTGCTCTAACCAGCATGCATCACTGCCCTCTATAGCCCACACACTAAACAGCAGGTTGCTTGCTTGCTAGCAATGCAATATACCCATCGCTACGGTATTTTGCATGCCTATTTTGGTTCAATTTTATTTTTTATTGGCTGGACTTTTATTTGTTTTAGGGACCTGACTCACAGAGGTCAACACAAAAGCCAAACAATATCATTGGTCTTGTAATCAAAAAGTAAATTCAGCAATACCTGGTTTGTATTATTTTATGCTTTGAAGAGCTATTTTCATAACTGTATTCAGTTCCACAAATTTGTAACAAAAGTTTATTATTTAAAAATAAAAGCTCAGCAAGACTATTAAGAAAAATAAGATTGGATCGGAAGCCAAAAAGTGTCGATCAAGACCTGGACTCTTGCGCGCCATAATATGCCATTTTATTAAGTGGACATGAGGGGCATATATTCTGACTTGCATATGAATAAATGTAATTTTATCTCTAAATTTAGTGGGTTCCACTTAAATACTTGTGCGTCTTATACACCGGAATTTACAGTATATACATCTCAATGGGTCAGATTGAACTACTGCAATAACAGAATGTATTGCTAGTTCTGTCCTTCAGGCCATCAAACTTTTAATGGCCATTCTAATATTAAGTGAAAAGTAAAAAACTAATCCTGTGATCCATCTCATGACCCAGCTGCATTTGAAAATTTCATGGGCACAGGCCACCTTTCCATTGCCCACTGCACCAACTCTTACCAAGTGTGAACTGGCCAGTGTGGTCCATAAAAGAAAAATCAGCTGTCTTGTCCCACTTTTTGATTGGGGTCGGGACGTTTGTTTCAGTGGTGGCTGCTGGTCACTTTGAAATTGCTCCGGTGGAGGTTTGTACATCAATATCGCTGATTTGCTCATTTCACAATCAATCATGTCAATCAAAGTGGGATTCGTTTTACACAGATTACCCAATCGTCATGCAGAAGCCAGCCGTCCGTGAATGTGATTTAATGCAGCCTGAGGCTAGCTGTACCCCTGTGAGTGGGTCAGGAATGCAAACAAACTGGTTTACGGCCAAAGAAAGTGCCTCTAATGAGGAAACCAAGCACTGACTTCTTGCAACTGGTGCTTTTTTCGACTGCTAAAGGTTCTCTACAGTCTTCATTTTAAGAAGTAATCTGGGAGGAATCTGTTGTTTATTGACACATGTCTACCATATCATACATTGCATACAACACTTACAACCCTATGGTTGTAATGTGTTGTTTCCACGATTGGGACGTCACAGCAGCAGCTTAATCTAAACTGTTGACTGCTCGTAAAGGCACCTAGTTTACTCAGTTCACAACGTTGTGCTGTTGCACTGGTCAAGCCAAAGCCATACAGTACATTACATGTGTGTTTCCATGGAGGCCAGACGTCAGGCAGATACGTCTGCCCTCAGATACGTAAGCCAACACCGAGCTTCTGTTAGTAGTGTGAAAAGGATCCTCCTGACCCGCCAGTGCTCTCACCCACTGGCTGAGTTTAACTTTCTGACACAATGTCTGCTCTGTGTGTGTGTGTGTGTTTTGACTGTTTGAGTTGTGCATATTCTTGGTCCCTTATATTTTGAATGATGCTGATTTAATTTTTACATTGTTTAATCATGTGATAAGAATTGTGCTCCCAAAATAGAGGAGAGCACCTCATTACTTTTCAACTCAACATCAG
Organism: Oostethus manadensis; assembly: GCA_024372805.1. NCBI lineage: Eukaryota > Metazoa > Chordata > Actinopteri > Syngnathiformes > Syngnathidae > Oostethus > Oostethus manadensis. The sequence continues at coordinate 4,750,940 of QODF01000029.1, forward strand.
TATCTGGGATACTTAATGCTACTTACTATTTAAAATCAAAACATAGCTGCATTCACAGAGTCAGAGTGCTCTTTTATTATTCGAATGTAAGGAAGAACTGTATGGAGCTTGTTCATACAGTCCAGAACTTAACGTCACACTTCTGCTCTTCTGGGTATGCTGTATCTCCAAACGTTAGTCTTGACTGCTCCCTGTTGGTAGCAACACATTGGAACCTTCATCCAGTGTCCTTGTGAAGCTGAATTTAATAATAATAATAAAAACAATAATCAGATGTAAGGTTGATAATATCACATGGTGTGAAACTTATTTTCCATACATGATTTATCATTATGTCAATATTTATCAACATTGATATACTGTTAATATTTATGCAGGTAATGTTTAATTTCTTCTTTGTATCCAGCTTTTTAACTTAAAAAAACTCCCTGTTGTGTGTGCTGCATATCTGCAGGCAAGGATGAAGTGCGTGGCCAGCTGGACAGTGCACTGCAGGACGTCAACGTGCGATACGCTGTTCTGGAGGAGACCGAGAAGAGGGCGGTGTATCGAGCTCTTGTAGAGGAAAGAGCTCGTTATTGCAGCTTTGTTAGCATACTGAAACCTGTGCTGGTCAGTGATAGTATATGTGCTTTATTACCTAAGTTTGTACAGATGTTAGCCACCTTGACCATACCTGTTGTCTCCTATTTAGGACCATGAGATAAACATGCTGGGTGAGGTGACCCACCTGCAGACTCTCCTGGAAGATCTCAACACCCTGACAGCTGAGCCCCATAAACTCCCACCAGCAAGCGAGCAGGTAACCTGCTCTTCTTTTACATCAGTTTTTTAACTAAAAATAACTTATTTGACACTCCAGCGGGATATGTTTTACTGTGTGAATGTGTGTGTTGTTTGTCAGGTGATTTTGGACCTGAAAGGTTCTGACTTGAGCTATACCTACCAGACGCCTCCAGCCTCTCCCAGTAGCACACTGTCCAGGAAGAGCAGCATCAGCAGGTAACAGCTCAGGAGTGCTTTGATTTGTTTAATACCACACGCACATGCACTTAATGTTACTGTTTGTGTTGTTGTACTGTATTAGCTACCAGTCTGGATCAGTGAGGCACGTCCCTTCCTTGGACTCCATCAGCTTTGCTGTGGATGGAGTGCACATCCAGGTAACATCACCACGCCCTAAATTGCTTGGATCAGACTACTTTTTAATGTTTAATACATTCACGTATATGTGAAGACCAAGGAAAAATATTATAGTCTATTTGTGTGGAGGGAGTGAAGTTCTAACTATTTCATTTTCTGGAATCTTGTTTAACTATTGGACCACATTTCCTTCTAAGATCTACCTTGGGCGAAGCATTCAAGTGTTCACTGTATTGTACCCTTTTAGTAGCACACAGTTTTGTTTCATTTGAGTGCTTCAAAGCCCCTCCAAAATAAAATACTGTCATGCTGAAAAGGACATACCGCTTTGACTTTCTCCTTTGTATAGCATGTCTCTTCCCCCTTTCTGATGATTGGCTGCGATAAAAGCGGGCGGTCCCTCAGTGAGGGGAACTCCCCCTCTCACTTCAGCCGCCAGGGTAGCCGCAGTCGCTGCGGCTACGCCGCTGGGCCTGGTTGCCGCCCGGCACTCGGCCGCCGTGTGAGCCGCAGGGATATGAACACCGTGAGGCAAACTGATTTCCTCCCTTTTGTTGTATTTGTGCATCGGTGTTAGGTGGACACCTCATCACATCTCGTCAGTGTTTTACTGTTGAGTTTCTTGAGATCTCCAGTTCAGTCCTCAACATGTCTCTAGTATTACCTACTTTAAGTCCCATTGAAACCCCATTTATCCATTTTGGCTTTCATTCCCTCCATCCAGGTGTTTTATTTACCGTCCTTATAAGTTTACTTGCTATTGTGTGTTACATTTTAGCACTTTAAAAAAAAAGTCTGAGCCATGCTGCCTGTCTGCGGTGTTGTTGTGAGTCAGTGTGTGACTGTCAAAGTGACACTTCACGTGATGATCAGTTTTTTGTGTTAAGCTGTGAACAATTATTCTAATTCGTTTGCTTTTGATTTCATTTGAAGTATGCTACCAGACACTGACAATGTAAATACCGTATTTCTTTGTATAGTGGCTGAAAGTTTAGAAAGGTAATATAAAATAACAAAACCTCCAGAAAATGTCAAAATATATGCAATATCCATCCATCCATTTTCCTCCGCTTATCCGGGTCCGGGTCGCGGGGGCAGCAGCTTCAGTAGGGAAGTCCAGACTTCCCGGTCCCCAGCGACCTCTTCCAGCTCCATCGGGAGGACACCAAGGCGTTCCCAGGCCAGCTGTGAGACATAGTCCCTCCAGCGTGTCCTAGGTCTTCCCGGGGGCCTTCTCCCGACCGGGCATGCCCGAAACACCTCACCAGGGAGGCGCCCGGGAGGCATCCGGACTAGATGCCCGAGCCACCTCAACTGGCTCCTCTCGATGTGAAGGAGCAGCGGCTCTACTCTGAGCTCCTCCCGGATGGCCGAGCTCCTCACCCTATCTCTTAGGGTGAGTCCAGCCACCCTACGAAGGAAACTCATTTCCGCCGCTTGTATCCGCGATCTCATTCTTTCGGTCATGACCCATAACTCATGACCATAGGTGAGGGTGGGAACGTAGATCGATCGGTAAACAGAGAGCTTTGCCTTCCGGCTCAGCTCTCTCTTCACCACGACGGTCCGGTACAGCGACCGCATTACTGCAGATGCTGCACCGATCCGTCTGTCGATCTCACGCTCCAACCTTCCCTCACTCGTGAACAAGAACCCGAGATACTTGAACTCCTCCACCTGAGGCAAGACCTCACTCCCAACCCGGAGGGTACAGTCCACCCGTTTCCGACTGAGAACCATGGCCTCGGATTTGGAGGTGCTGAGTCTCATCCCAGAAGCTTCACACTCAGCTGCAAACCGCTCCAGTAAACGCTGAAGGTCACAGCCTGATGAGGCCATAAGGACCACATCGTCTGCAAATAGCAGAGACGAGATCCTAAGGTCACCAAGCTGGACTCCCTCAACACCTTGACTGCGCCTAGAAATTCTGTCCATGAAGATTATGAACAGAATCGGTGACAAAGGGCAGCCTTGGCGGAGGCCAACGTTCACCGGAAACAAGCTCGACTTACTGCTGGCAATGCGAACCAGGCTCCTGCTTCGATTGTACAAGGACCGAATGGCACGTAGTAGCGGGCCACCAATCCCGTACTCCCGGAGCACCCCCCACTGGACACCACGAGGAACACGGTCGAATGCCTTTTCCAGGTCTACAAAGCATATGTAGACCGGTTGGGCAAACTCCCACATACCCTCTAGTACCCTTGCAAGGGTGTAGAGTTGGTCCAGTGTTCCGCGACCGGGACGAAAACCACATTGCAGCTCCTGTAACCGAGGTTTGACTAACGGTCGTGCCCTTTTCTCCAGCACCCTGGAGTAGATTTTCCCAGGGAGGCTGAGGAGTGTGATCCCCCTATAGTTGGAACACACCTCCAGTCACCCTTTTTAAAAATGGGGACCACCACCCCGGTCTGCCAGTCCAGAGGTACTGTTCCTGACTTCCATGCAATGTTGTACAGGCGTGTCAACCAACACAGTCCTCCAACAACATCCAGAGCCTATATGCAATATTATAACATATATTATGGTTGGTTGTCACATGTTGAAAACAAATCCCCTATAAATCTTTCTGTCCAACTATTTGCTATAGTTCAGCTGTAGAAATTCCAAGTCACCTCAGAAGGTGGTGAATGGTGTAGTCATGATGGCTACACATGATGGTCTAAGATGTCATTCTCTATTTGTGGTGCAGCATTTTTTTCAGTAAAAGATGAACCTGGCGATTAACTGAAGAAGCCACAATTTAAGGAAATATTCAATAGAATCTTTCATCTGTGTCTGTCAAAAAGTTTTGTATGTCCCTGCAAAGTACTCAGCTCATCACAAAACTCATCAAATAGAGCAGGTATGTTTTCTTAGCAGTGTTACTAAGATGTGCTGTAATGCTCCGTTTAGGATATTCACCGCTCAGGAATTAAATTCAAAGAAAATGTTTCTATGGTAGCTGTGATGATGCTCTGTGTGACTGTCGCTGTTCAAACTAATGTCATGTCTTCTCTGCTGTGTTAGGATCCAGTGGGCTCCACCAATCAGCTTGCTGTAATGGGAGCAGGAGGTGAAAATGGCCTCCTTCTCCCTCCGCAAAATGCTTACACTCAGCACAGGGAGAAGGTTCGTGCTATGTCTGCATCTGGCAAGGTAATGTACACAACAAAAAACACTCTAAGTCACTTGGGCATCAAAGTCAAAAGTTAGTCCCAAAACCCTTTATCATTTACCCTTGCTCTGCTCGGGATCAGCAGGCCTTGACGCTCGGCGTGTTGAATTCAGATGCACCGCGGAGCAGCCGGGACTCACTGCATTGTTCCAGTGGTTACAGCACGCAAACGACCACACCGTCCTGCTCTGAAGACACCATTCACACACATGGTGAGCACACGTCACGTCTATTAGGTCGATGCATTTGTCACTTTGGTATCTGCTGGTTGGTTGTGGAGGCTTTCATTTAATCTCATCAAGATTGTGCTGTGTCGTCACTGTGTCCTTCAATACTTGGCAGCAACCAGCAGAGGGGACAGTTACTAATGATACAAGTTTGCGGCTTAAATTGGCTGGAAACTACTTCCCGGACTTTAAATCAAGTTGTGATTTAAGTCAAATCTTATAACCTCAATTATAGATAAATTAACTCTTCAGTCACTCACACTGTACTCCAAACACATGGCTGACATAAAATACAGTAATAAAAGTAGCGATGTCCCTATCGGGTATTGCCATTGGGTCAATATCAAGGAAAAAAATTGTATCATATCGGCCTGCATCTCAACTCTCTGATATTGCCACTCCTATACAAGCAATCAATTCCAGACGCCGCCCCAGCAGGTCTGCCATGTGAGAGTATAAAAGACTTTGCAGCTTAGTGGAAAACTTGTCATGCAAAAGTTTCCATTGATGGGACAGAACTGGGGAAGTTTAATATGACAAACCTTATCGTGCAAATGAAGTGGCGTCACACAAGAAACTCCTACAGGATGACAAAAAGTCATTAGCTTTAACAGAAAAGAGTGATCCCCTATTGGTGGTGAGTAATCATTAAGCATGTTGAACATCGCTAAATTATGCCTAACTGCCTTTACATTGTGGATAAAACAAAATAACAAAAGTATGTATGATTCGTGTTAATATCGGATCAATGTCTATCAGCTGATATTCAAGGCTGCGATTTCAGTATTGTATCAGAAGTGAAAATGCTGTATTGGGACACCCATAAATGAATGACTACAAGAATGTAAGGAAACAGGAATAAAGTAACAAAATATAGTAAATAAATAATAGTAATAAGAAAATAAAAGTCAAAGCACGCTTTCCATCAACCTTACCATCTCAATAAAGAGCCACTCTGCTCCTTAGGATTTTAAAAGGTTGTAGCTTGAAAATATTTACTGTAAATGAGGAAAAGTCATTATTCTGACCCAAGGTTTGTACACCGTGGTTCAAAGTCTATTAACTCTGTGTGATGTTATTTTGGCGTGCTTCGGCCAACAGTAGCGTGTTTTGTTTTTGCAATTAAGAGATTGTTGACAAACCACCTCCTTGTTAATCTTACAACGTCCGGATAGATGTCACACACATTACGATTCTTCCATAAATGGTCGCAACAGTCCAGTTTTCTGGGTAGTGTGGCTGCATGTGACCCGGACATAGTGTAAGGCATACGAAACCACGAATTGTGCCACAAAATGCTGCAAACAGAGAACCACCTGTACTTCAAAAAGTAAGGAATAAATTTGGTGTGGGACAGTTAAAACAGAAAAACTAAATTATGAAATCTGAATAAAAAAATGGAAATATAAGAAATATAAATAAAAACAATGTCGTCAATATGTCAGTATTACAATATATACAAAATACAATATATTAGAACTATAACACAGTGATCTGAAGTGAATAGAGTGCAGTCGCCCAGTATGATGAATTTTGTCAACAAATATTTTTGTATTTTTATTTTGATATATTTTTTTTCACCATTCCACATTTTTCTTTTGTTTAATAATTAATGTTTTATTTTGCTCATTGTTGCAAGTTACCTTCTTTTTGGTATTAATGCTTCACTTCAGTGTTTCCCGCTGGTGATGATCAAATATGAGCCGCATGACAGGAACACTTTTATTTACTTTTATTAACTCTTCTGACAAAAACACAGATCGATCTTCAGTATTCTGTCAACCTGTCCAATCGCAGTGGATTTTTTTCCCAGTTTTTTCTGCATGCCTTCTCTTCTTGCTGGGGATGCATCTCACCACCACTCGCATCTTTTTCTACTTCCCCTCCTTGAAATGCAGTGAAACTTCTTATTTTAGGACACATTTTAACAGTTACATATGTGGAAAAAATAAGTTAAGGGCAGTTAAAAGGCAAAAAGATTATGAAATAGATGGACTTTTACTACTTTGTATATGAGAATGAAAACAAACACCTTTTGTTTGTTTACAAAATTCCACATACTTGTGTGGCTATCATAACAGCTTGCCTTTGAAATACATTTTAAGAAGATTACTTGTTCTGTTGGGGTGATAATGTTTGCTGGGATGATTCACATTTTTCAGCAAGTGAATCAAATGCCACTCATGTGTCCTTTTCTGTCTCTAGTCGACTACGAGTCCATTTCCCTACATGGGGACACTGACTCCATCTCCCTGAATCACTTGTCGCACAGTAACAGCCAGTAGGACTTTGACAAGTCCTCGACCATACCGAGGAACTCCGATCTCAGTCTCCAATACAGGAAGTTCGCTCAGTCCAAGCGCCCTGCCTCCACTGTCAGTCTATTGGCTGAGACTGAATTGATGGGCGGGTCTGTCCACCAGCTACCGTCCCACACGGCAACCATTAGACGCAAGCCGTCGACCAAGCCGGCGTATCGCAGGGGCACCATCAGCGGAGGGGTTCCCATTCCCATCTCCACACCACAGGTTCCTCTCAAAGCAGTGGCAGGAAACGGCGGCAGCGAGGAGAATGTCTTCATTGTGCCTTCAGCTGGAGGAGTGGGAGGTTTGGGTCACAATAAACTCTGCACCTCCACACACAGCCTCAGCGCCCTGACGCCCTCCTCTTCCCCGTACTACCAGCTGGTGCCAGGTCAGATGCCTATACCTGTGCCTGTACCCACCGTGCCATCCAGGCCACCAGAGAGCGGCTTAGCCAAGCAGCAACAAACACAGTACCAGCAACAGCTTCACATCCAGCAACTAAACCAACAGCAGCAGCCGCAGGTCCACATTCAGCAGTTTCATCACGAACAGCAACTCCAGAACCAGCTTCAGATCCAGAACCAGCAGCGCAAACAGAAGCTTTTTCAGCAGCAGCATCAAGCTCAGCTTCAGGCCCTTGTTAGCCAGCAAGAGGACTCCAGCCTGGACTACAGTGCTCAGAACCAGGTTGGTCTGCCCTCCAGCCTGGACCAGGACCAGGACCCGGAGCTCTTGACAAAAGAAAGGGGCGAAAGAGACATGCTGAATCTGATCAGGGGCGTAAAGCTTAAAAGGACTCACACCAACGATCGCTCGGCCCCCATGCTGCCCCCGCCTGCCAGTCACAACTGAGGGGATGACAGATATGCTGGTTGTCTTCATGTTTCTTTTGACTTATTTAACCTTCAACACAAACTTTGGACCGCTTGCTGGAAGTTGTTTATTTGCTTATGTCATGTCGTGCAGTGCGCATTTTGTTCCTTCAGTATAATCTTTTGCTGCCTTTATTTGCTTTTTTGTGCTTATTGCTTCATGTTTGCTTTTTTATTGTGGACAGTTTGACTCAAGAAACGCTTTTGTGAGGAGTCACCCTGTGGCGATGATATCCGAAAGGAAACTGCAGATGTGTCAGATCCTCTGCTGGCCTGGGTGTGTCTGATACGCTATTTCCCAGACTCCCGGATAGATTGGGTTAATTCTATAGGAAGTGTTTTGGTTTGGCTGCATCTCAAAGTGATGCTCTGTGACTGTGGAATAAAAATGTTGACTGAACCTGGGGAATGTGGCTGAGGCTAATGTGGGAGCCAAGGGGGGAGCAAGTGTGATGCTGTCCAGTCCTCCTAGGTCAGACACGTCCTCTGAAATGTTAAGTGGTTTTGGATTGAACAGGATACTTGCTTTAAGCAATAAGCTGGCTAAATGTGGAATGAAAGTCCACTGACCAAAGCATGTTGACATTAGAGAAGCTGTTTTTTTTTTTAAATTCTAATTTAGTTTTATTTGCTTATGTCATAGCAGGCTATGAGAAGCACAACCAACAAGAGTCCGGTCCCTGGTGTTGAGTTCTACAAGCATCTCAAATGTGTAAATAATAATTTGCTTTGACGTCAACACAGGACTGGCGTGTACTCAGTTTTAGCACAAGAGGGCGCACTTGGCTCAGCAGCTGATAATGTAGTTGAAGCCTTTTGGACAAAATGTATTTCAGACAGAAGAAGACTGTTGCATCATTTGACAGTATGATAACATTTGTTGCATCATTTGACAGTATGATAAACAACATTAAGCACTCTTGTACGAGTGACAAGGGGGCTGTATGAAAACTCTAAAAGGCTAAATTAAATGCCTTTCTGCTGCCATGCATGAGAGCTTTAGCTTATCCAAGAAGTCAAGCTGCTGCTTTTTGTCTTGACAGCTTAATTTTAGCGGGTGCGGGTTTGATTGGCTGTCAGTCCAGTGGGCGGGACTCTAGTTTGGATTTAGTTTAATGTTTGCTACACGAAGTTAACTAGATTTAAATGCTGACATACTGTGAGCATCCTCAGTTACCGTGGTTACGGCTTTGTTGCATGCTAGGAAATACTTTGCTGTCTTTATTGTTTGTACTGCTGATTGTTGTCGATGACATTTCTCTGTTTCATCAGATTGTACATAATCCTGATTGAGAAGTCTTTTAAATGTCTGTACACACATTGTGTTTCAGTGCATATGACCGTCAGACGACACTCTGCAGCCGCCGCACGTTTTAATTTTTATAAGAGCTTTAAACATGTTGGAAGCTGTTAGCGACCTACAGCGGACACAAACCAACAGAATGTACCTTTATTTCTTAAGTCTTCTTGATGCTGTCATGCTCCTTGTAGGACCAGATAATTATATTGACAGTGCTCATCAAAATCTACTGGTGGTGTCTTTTGTTTTTGGTTTACAAAGTGAATCAAGATCTCATCGATCGTATAGAATGAGATCCAAAAATGCCTTTAAAAGATAAATAATGCACACAGATTATGCACACATGCAGTAGTGTTTATTAATAGGGATGTCCCAATCTCAGCCCAAAGTCAGCTGGGATAGGCTCCAGCATACCCGTGACCCTAATGAGAATAAGCGGTATAGAAAATGGATGGATGTCCCAATCCACACTTTATGGCACACAATCCTATCTTTTTTTTATGATCTTTTGTTACAAACTTCATTTTGTGGAATTCAATATCCTTATGAAAATAGATCTTCAGAGAAAAAAGTATAAGGCAACCAAAGTATTGCTAAATTTACTTTATGAGCAACAATATTGTTTAGATTTTGTTACAAACCTCTGTGAGGTAATATAGTCTATACGAGTACAGACTATTTTGAATGTTTGTCCAATTGCAGAAAGGCGCTCCCTTAAATTGAATTTGATTTACATCCCTATTTACACAAAAAGCTCAAGTAAGAACAGATGAAGCACATTTGACTTACAGGCATCAAGTAGCGTTAGCCTATTTGATCAAAAACACTCCATAATGTGTACATAAAGTGATGCTATTGCTCCATACATTTATCTTTGTCCCGTTTCTCCTCCTCTTTCCTTTTCCTTCTGAATTGTGCACCTGATGGCTTTGACTTTGTCATGTTCTGTGGGCAAAAATAACAACTTAAAATCATTTCCCGCCATCACCCAACTAGCAGTCAAGGCTAAACCAACTCATACTGACTCAGTTTGAGAGTTTTGTTATAATATATTATAATATGAATATAATATAATATTACATATTATAATATGGAACAACAATGTTGTTACAAGTGACGTGACATCCCCCCCCCCTAAGATAAATAAACATATATACAGAAAACATACACACGTGTACATACATACTGCGCACATTCACATATATTTATACACATATATTTATACACACACCTACTGTGTGCATGTATATACATAGAGTACATACTACTAATAATAAACATAATTTAAAAAAAATGAGCAAAACAACCTCATGAACAACTAGTTAGCGGACAAAAAAAGGTGGAATAAAAATAATAATAATAAATAGATGAAAAATGGTGCAGAATACTATATGTGTGAATGCTACAGCATTCACACAATGACAATCCAGATGACACCTGCCACAAATCTGCACAACATTACTCTGCAGTGATAGAATGACTGCATCAAAGTGAAACAGAGAGAATCGGATGATGTTAGTGGTGAACACAGCCATGCCATCCAAACCACCCTCCCTCCAAAAGCGAGGGTTCAACTAAGAGGACGCCGGGGCCCGGCCCCCCCACCAGGTACCCCCGGGGAGGAAACGGCCCAATGCAGCCCGCCCAAGAGGCAACTACGAGTTCACTCCGAAGAGGTGTAAGTGAGACCCAGTCGGACACAACGCAGCAGCTGAGCAAGGGCCACTGGGGGGCATGGACGCCAACCGTCGGAACACCCACCAGAGGCCGGCCAACTACGGGCAAGCAAGCAGGGCACACCCCATGGAGCGCGCTCACTCTCCAAAATCCTATGTGCTTGTTTGCAAGGAGTGGGGGAGCGACGGCCCAGAGGATAGTAAGACTGGGAGGAAAAGATCTCCCTCCCAGAAAACTAGGCAATAGGCACCCCAGTTCCATGGGCCCCACCACGGGGCAAGGGCCAGCATGAGGCGAGGCCGTCCATAGGCCCCGGATGGCCAGCGACCGCAGCCTGGAGGGCCTGGACTCAATACTCAGGACCAGCCACCATAGAGCCCCCCTCCCCGATAGGCACGTGGCTGTAAGATATCCGGCGGCCCGCAGCCCCGACCACCACCATGGCCATCTGGAGAAAAAGTAATACATCATCAGTGTAGAGACTTATTTTGTGATCCATTTCTCTGGTGCGGGTTCCTTTGAGTTCTTCATGTTGTCTGATGGCCGCTGCTTAGGGTTTGATAAATATGGAAAACAGTGAAGGGGACAGCGGACAGCCCTGCCTTGTGCCTCTGTGAAGCCTAAAGCTGGAAGAAGTTTGATCATTGAATATTCTGATCCAATCAATAATACCTGGTCCAAACCCAAATTTATTTAATGTCCTAAATAGGAATTTCTAATTTTCCCTGTCAAATGCTTTTTCTGCATCTAGAGAAAGGATAATAGTTTCCAAATTCTGTATGTTAGAATCATCTATAGCTGGATGAAAGGAGCAATGATGATCAGCGGCAACAGGTGGAGCAGCAGGCGAGTCCCTCTTCTCTCCTTTTGTTGACAATCTAACCTCGCTGACCCACATCTGCTTTAATGTGCCATCAACGCACATGCACACATTTGACAGAACACAGAGACTTGCTCATCATTACAGAACATTACATAGGCCTACACAGTCTGTAATGTCCTTAAAAATAGCGCCTTATCATATCTTCACTGAAAGCCACTCAGCAGCCTTTAATTAGAACCCGGGAAAAGTGGTCCCTGAAGATCAGCATCCATCCTTGAAGTCACATGGTGGAGTGTTGAGGTCAGACACTTTGTTTACAGAGAGCGATAACACACAAAAGTAGGTCCGGCATGAGTCACGCTGGCACAGATTGCACTCCTGCCTTGTGACTCACAGCCACGTCACAGTGACTAAGCACAACTGGCGGGTCAGGTGTGTTGCAGCAGCATTGCAGCAGCTGCACTTCCACGGCTTCCCCTGCAGGGGGCGCAGCGGGCCACACCCCCATCAGCATTAAAGACACGTGGCAGAGGGTGAGTCCAGCTTGGTTGTTTGTTGACATTGGGACTTCAAGTGTACATGTTTGTAATTCGAAATCTGTTCCAGAGTAAAATGTGTCCATGGACGTTTCAAGTCACGGTATAACATGCAAGTTACATAGTAGCTGGCATACAAGTGTGAAGGTGTCATCATAATAATACAAGGTGAACAACAANAAATTCCACATACTTGTGTGGCTATCATAACAGCTTGCCTTTGAAATACATTTTAAGAAGATTACTTGTTCTGTTGGGGTGATAATGTTTGCTGGGATGATTCACATTTTTCAGCAAGTGAATCAAATACCACTCATGTGTCCTTTTCTGTCTCTAGTCGACTACGAGTCCATTTCCCTACATGGGGACACTGACTCCATCTCCCTGAATCACTTGTCGCACAGTAACAGCCAGTAGGACTTTGACAAGTCCTCGACCATACCGAGGAACTCCGATCTCAGTCTCCAATACAGGAAGTTCGCTCAGTCCAAGCGCCCTGCCTCCACTGTCAGTCTATTGGCTGAGACTGAATTGATGGGCGGGTCTGTCCACCAGCTACCGTCCCACACGGCAACCATTAGACGCAAGCCGTCGACCAAGCCGGCGTATCGCAGGGGCACCATCAGCGGAGGGGTTCCCATTCCCATCTCCACACCACAGGTTCCTCTCAAAGCAGTGGCAGGAAACGGCGGCAGCGAGGAGAATGTCTTCATTGTGCCTTCAGCTGGAGGAGTGGGAGGTTTGGGTCACAATAAACTCTGCACCTCCACACACAGCCTCAGCGCCCTGACGCCCTCCTCTTCCCCGTACTACCAGCTGGTGCCAGGTCAGATGCCTATACCTGTGCCTGTACCCACCGTGCCATCCAGGCCACCAGAGAGCGGCTTAGCCAAGCAGCAACAAACACAGTACCAGCAACAGCTTCACATCCAGCAACTAAACCAACAGCAGCAGCCGCAGGTCCACATTCAGCAGTTTCATCACGAACAGCAACTCCAGAACCAGCTTCAGATCCAGAACCAGCAGCGCAAACAGAAGCTTTTTCAGCAGCAGCATCAAGCTCAGCTTCAGGCCCTTGTTAGCCAGCAAGAGGACTCCAGCCTGGACTACAGTGCTCAGAACCAGGTTGGTCTGCCCTCCAGCCTGGACCAGGACCAGGACCCGGAGCTCTTGACAAAAGAAAGGGGCGAAAGAGACATGCTGAATCTGATCAGGGGCGTAAAGCTTAAAAGGACTCACACCAACGATCGCTCGGCCCCCATGCTGCCCCCGCCTGCCAGTCACAACTGAGGCTGGATGACAGATATGCTGGTTGTCTTCATGTTTCTTTTGACTTATTTAACCTTCAACACAAACTTTGGACCGCTTGCTGGAAGTTGTTTATTTGCTTATGTCATGTCGTGCAGTGCGCATTTTGTTCCTTCAGTATAATCTTTTGCTGCCTTTATTTGCTTTTTTGTGCTTATTGCTTCATGTTTGCTTTTTTATTGTGGACAGTTTGACTCAAGAAACGCTTTTGTGAGGAGTCACCCTGTGGCGATGATATCCGAAAGGAAACTGCAGATGTGTCAGATCCTCTGCTGGCCTGGGTGTGTCTGATACGCTATTTCCCAGACTCCCGGATAGATTGGGTTAATTCTATAGGAAGTGTTTTGGTTTGGCTGCATCTCAAAGTGATGCTCTGTGACTGTGGAATAAAAATGTTGACTGAACCTGGGGAATGTGGCTGAGGCTAATGTGGGAGCCAAGGGGGGAGCAAGTGTGATGCTGTCCAGTCCTCCTAGGTCAGACACGTCCTCTGAAATGTTAAGTGGTTTTGGATTGAACAGGATACTTGCTTTAAGCAATAAGCTGGCTAAATGTGGAATGAAAGTCCACTGACCAAAGCATGTTGACATTAGAGAAGCTGTTTTTTTTTTTAAATTCTAATTTAGTTTTATTTGCTTATGTCATAGCAGGCTATGAGAAGCACAACCAACAAGAGTCCGGTCCCTGGTGTTGAGTTCTACAAGCATCTCAAATGTGTAAATAATAATTTGCTTTGACGTCAACACAGGACTGGCGTGTACTCAGTTTTAGCACAAGAGGGCGCACTTGGCTCAGCAGCTGATAATGTAGTTGAAGCCTTTTGGACAAAATGTATTTCAGACAGAAGAAGACTGTTGCATCATTTGACAGTATGATAACATTTGTTGCATCATTTGACAGTATGATAAACAACATTAAGCACTCTTGTACGAGTGACAAGGGGGCTGTATGAAAACTCTAAAAGGCTAAATTAAATGCCTTTCTGCTGCCATGCATGAGAGCTTTAGCTTATCCAAGAAGTCAAGCTGCTGCTTTTTGTCTTGACAGCTTAATTTTAGCGGGTGCGGGTTTGATTGGCTGTCAGTCCAGTGGGCGGGACTCTAGTTTGGATTTAGTTTAATGTTTTTTTGCTACACGAAGTTAACTAGATTTAAATGCTGACATACTGTGAGCATCCTCAGTTACCGTGGTTACGGCTTTGTTGCATGCTAGGAAATACTTTGCTGTCTTTATTGTTTGTACTGCTGATTGTTGTCGATGACATTTCTCTGTTTCATCAGATTGTACATAATCCTGATTGAGAAGTCTTTTAAATGTCTGTACACACATTGTGTTTCAGTGCATATGACCGTCAGACGACACTCTGCAGCCGCCGCACGTTTTAATTTTTATAAGAGCTTTAAACATGTTGGAAGCTGTTAGCGACCTACAGCGGACACAAACCAACAGAATGTACCTTTATTTCTTAAGTCTTCTTGATGCTGTCATGCTCCTTGTAGGACCAGATAATTATATTGACAGTGCTCATCAAAATCTACTGGTGGTGTCTTTTGTTTTTGGTTTACAAAGTGAATCAAGATCTCATCGATCGTATAGAATGAGATCCAAAAATGCCTTTAAAAGATAAATAATGCACACAGATTATGCACACATGCAGTAGTGTTTATTAATAGGGATGTCCCAATCTCAGCCCAAAGTCAGCTGGGATAGGCTCCAGCATACCCGTGACCCTAATGAGAATAAGCGGTATAGAAAATGGATGGATGTCCCAATCCACACTTTATGGCACACAATCCTATCTTTTTTTTATGATCTTTTGTTACAAACTTCATTTTGTGGAATTCAATATCCTTATGAAAATAGATCTTCAGAGAAAAAAGTATAAGGCAACCAAAGTATTGCTAAATTTACTTTATGAGCAACAATATTGTTTAGATTTTGTTACAAACCTCTGTGAGGTAATATAGTCTATACGAGTACAGACTATTTTGAATGTTTGTCCAATTGCAGAAAGGCGCTCCCTTAAATTGAATTTGATTTACATCCCTATTTACACAAAAAGCTCAAGTAAGAACAGATAAAGCACATTTGGCTTACAGGCATCAAGTAGCGTTAGCCTATTTAATCAAAAACACTCCATAATGTGTACATAAAGTGATGCTATTGCTCCATACATTTATCTTTGTCCCGTTTCTCCTCCTCTTTCCTTTTCCTTCTGAATTGTGCACCTGATGGCTTTGACTTTGTCATGTTCTGTGGGCAAAAATAACAACTTAAAATCATTTCCCGCCATCACCCAACTAGCAGTCAAGGCTAAACCAACTCATACTGACTCAGTTTGAGAGTTTTGTTATAATATATTATAATATGAATATAATATAATATTACATATTATAATATGGAACAACAATGTTGTTACAAGTGACGTGACATCCCCCCCCCCTAAGATAAATAAACATATATACAGAAAACATACACACGTGTACATACATACTGCGCACATTCACATATATTTATACACATATATTTATACACACACCTACTGTGTGCATGTATATACATAGAGTACATACTACTAATAATAAACATAATTTAAAAAAAATGAGCAAAACAACCTCATGAACAACTAGTTAGCGGACAAAAAAAGGTGGAATAAAAATAATAATAATAAATAGATGAAAAATGGTGCAGAATACTATATGTGTGAATGCTACAGCATTCACACAATGACAATCCAGATGACACCTGCCACAAATCTGCACAACATTACTCTGCAGTGATAGAATGACTGCATCAAAGTGAAACAGAGAGAATCGGATGATGTTAGTGGTGAACACAGCCATGCCATCCAAACCACCCTCCCTCCAAAAGCGAGGGTTCAACTAAGAGGACGCCGGGGCCCGGCCCCCCCACCAGGTACCCCCGGGGAGGAAACGGCCCAATGCAGCCCGCCCAAGAGGCAACTACGAGTTCACTCCGAAGAGGTGTAAGTGAGACCCAGTCGGACACAACGCAGCAGCTGAGCAAGGGCCACTGGGGGGCATGGACGCCAACCGTCGGAACACCCACCAGAGGCCGGCCAACTACGGGCAAGCAAGCAGGGCACACCCCATGGAGCGCGCTCACTCTCCAAAATCCTATGTGCTTGTTTGCAAGGAGTGGGGGAGCGACGGCCCAGAGGATAGTAAGACTGGGAGGAAAAGATCTCCCTCCCAGAAAACTAGGCAATAGGCACCCCAGTTCCATGGGCCCCACCACGGGGCAAGGGCCAGCATGAGGCGAGGCCGTCCATAGGCCCCGGATGGCCAGCGACCGCAGCCTGGAGGGCCTGGACTCAATACTCAGGACCAGCCACCATAGAGCCCCCCTCCCCGATAGGCACGTGGCTGTAAGAGATCCGGCGGCCCGCAGCCCCGACCACCACCATGGCCATCTGGAGAAAAAGTAATACATCATCAGTGTAGAGACTTATTTTGTGATCCATTACTCTGGTGCGGGTTCCTTTGAGTTCTTCATGTTGTCTGATGGCCGCTGCTTAGGGTTTGATAAATATGGAAAACAGTGAAGGGGACAGCGGACAGCCCTGCCTTGTGCCTCTGTGAAGGCCAAAGCTGGAAGAAGTTTGATCATTGAATATTCTGATCCAATCAATAATACCTGGTCCAAACCCAAATTTATTTAATGTCCTAAATAGGAATTTCCAGTTTACCCTGTCAAATGCTTTTTCTGCATCTAGAGAAAGGATAATAGTTTCCAAATTCTGTATGTTAGAATCATCTATAGCAAGATGAAAGGAGCAATGATGATCAGCGGCAACAGGTGGAGCAGCAGGCGAGTCCCTCTTCTCTCCTTTTGTTGACAATCTAACCTCGCTGACCCACATCTGCTTTAATGTGCCATCAACGCACATGCACACATTTGACAGAACACAGAGACTTGCTCATCATTACAGAACATTACATAGGCCTACACAGTCTGTAATGTCCTTAAAAATAGCGCCTTATCATATCTTCACTGAAAGCCACTCAGCAGCCTTTAATTAGAACCCGGGAAAAGTGGTCCCTGAAGATCAGCATCCATCCTTGAAGTCACATGGTGGAGTGTTGAGGTCAGACACTTTGTTTACAGAGAGCGATAACACACAAAAGTAGGTCCGGCATGAGTCACGCTGGCACAGATTGCACTCCTGCCTTGTGACTCACAGCCACGTCACAGTGACTAAGCACAACTGGCGGGTCAGGTGTGTTGCAGCAGCATTGCAGCAGCTGCACTTCCACGGCTTCCCCTGCAGGGGGCGCAGCGGGCCACACCCCCATCAGCATTAAAGACACGTGGCAGAGGGTGAGTCCAGCTTGGTTGTTTGTTGACATTGGGACTTCAAGTGTACATGTTTGTAATTCGAAATCTGTTCCAGAGTAAAATGTGTCCATGGACGTTTCAAGTCACGGTATAACATGCAAGTTACATAGTAGCTGGCATACAAGTGTGAAGGTGTCATCATAATAATACAAGGTGAACAACAACAACACAATGACCAACTGTTGCCGGTCTGCCTCATGCATCTTGTTAGCACACAGGCCCCACATTCAGGGTTCGAATCTCCGTTGGACTTCTCTGTGTGGAGTTTGCATGGTTTTTTTTTCTCCGGGTACTCCGGCTTCCTCCCACATTCCAAAAGCATGCATGTTAGGTTAATTGGCGACTCTAAAATGTCCATAGGTATGAATGTGAATGTGAATGTTTGTCTATATGTGCCCTGTGATTGACTGGCGACCAGTCCAGGGTCTACCCCGCCTCTCGCCCAAAGCCAGCTGGGATAGGCTCCAGCATCCCCGCGACCCTAATGAGGAAAAGCGGCATAGAAAATGGATGAATGAACGAATACTGAAAGTACTCTCAACCTCTTGCAACTAATTTGTCGACATTCTTTCAAGTGCACAAAGAAGCGGAGCAGTCTTAATAGCGTGAAAGAGCTTATGATAACTTTGCTAACAAGCGAGGATGCAAAAAACGGTGAGCTCTTTCATTTGTTGTAAAGGCATACATTCCCACACGGAGTCATTCATTCCTATATCTAGCATATACGGCGTCTATCTTTATATACACATATTTTATTATGGCGTTTCCGTTCAGCTAATGTTTGCCACCATAAAACGCTCCAGCCGGCCCCGAGGGAGTGCCATAGTGCCACCTGATCATACGGCGGCGGCGGCAACGGACTCAAGGTTAGATGATAATCGAGGCCCTGCTGGCCTCGCCCACCTATTATCATAAACCAAACAGCGGTGCAACTAAAGGAATCAGAAAGACCAGAGTGTGCAGGACTTGTTTGCAGAGATAACAGCGTAACGCTCAGAAACACACTCACAGACATTTTACTGCATTTTAGAGTGTGGGACTTTTAAGGCTGCCTTACAAGGATATTTATTGACACTGTAGGCGATCATTGTGTTTATTCGAGAGCTGTTTCTAATATCTTTGACCATCTCCAGTCACTAAATAAAGTAACCCAAAAATATTAAGAATGCCACTCAGCATGATGACGTGCCGTTGTGCACCAATGAGACATTTTGCTTCTCTTTGTTTTATAATAAAAGCAAATAATGTAAACATTAATCAAACACATTCACGCACCGGCAGCTCAGACACTTCCCGCCAAACCTGTCCACTGGGTCATTTCCCACCAGAGCATGTTGGGTCTTTCATTGGGCCCTCGCCATGGCAACCATCTGTCTCATGTTGCCAGCTCGTCACCTCACGACAGTTACAGGCGCACACATAAACTGGTTGTGTTTCTCTTGTTCTCGTCCACTTCAGCCACGCTTCCACACGCGTAAAGCAAGTATTGCTGTGTGTACAACTGCGTGAGAGCTCATCTGGAAAATGTTCACAGCTGACCTTCTGCTTGACATTTTTGGGCAAAGAACAAACAATGAGATCACCATTGCCCTGCGGTACACCTCTGTGCCAGTAGCGAGTCCCTGCTTGGAACTTTGTAGTGTACCGAAGCTAACGGAGTTGATGTGCTGTATATTTGAGATGAGCAAAGTAAGAGGGATACACTTACTTAGGTAATGCTAGCAGATTAGCACTCCCTTCCTTAGCAAATCTAAAAAAGACACCTCATCTGTACAGTGCGCTGCTGCCCCTTGCTGACTTGGAGAGTGTGCTACAATGACGTACAAATGTCTTCACGGAACTCTCATGAAATATTTCTAAATTCCGTTTTTTGGGGGAAGATTGGACCCTCAAAAGTCAAACAGAATCCATTCTTGGAGGCTTTTCCGCCTTCGGTTTGTTGGGAATTTGAAATATTTTCCTCATCATGGAAATATAGTTAGTATACTAAATATAGTCCATCTCTATGGGTAATGTTGATGCTAACTAAAGGGCTAGATAAATCTATTCATTCACTTTTGATGCCGCTTAATCCTCATTAGGGTCGTGGGGGTAGGCTGGAGCCGATCCCATTTGACTTTGGACAGGAGGCGGGGTACACCCTGGTCGCCAGCGAATCGCAGGGCACCAGCTGGTAAATATATAGTTACTATTTATAGTAACTATATATAGTAACTATATATAGTTACTATTTATAGTAACTATATATAGTTACTATAAATAAATAGTTACTATTAGTGTAACCTAAACTCAACAAAACACGTAGCAAAAGATTTTGCGTGTGTTATTTCCACATTCTTTACGTTTTAGGCCAAACTTTCTCGCAGATATGACCTTAGTGTCTGTTTGGTGTTATTATTTTAACGTTTGACATTGTTTTAATACAATATACTGTACATTATTGAAGGCTATTATATTTCATTGTCGACTGGGGGTCTAGTTTGACCAAATATGGCTCCTTCCTCGCCTGGTAAATTATTGAAGGGTTTCAGCTTGTGAGACTTTCAATCAACATGACTTTTATGAAAACTGCTGGTGAAGACCAGCAATGTTAATGTTCAGGATTTTTCAGTTCCAAGGTCCCGATTTGAGCGGATTTGAGAATGTAAGAGTACAATAAATAAAACAAACATGATACGCAGTTGAGTTTTTTCCGTCCTGTCTTTCCAGGGAGGCTCTGACGGTAAGTGGGAGGGGAGAGGGGGAGGGGGAGGGTTCCACCCTGCTGAACTTTTGTACCCACGTGTTTCCTCGCTGACGGCACAACTGCAGTCACGAGGAGAGGCAAAGCCCGCCAAAGATACCTCGGCCAATCGGGATCCGGCTGCGGGGCGGGTCCTCGCAAACGGCAGGGAAACGCAGCAGCTGGGCGGGCGGGCGTGCGTGCGTGCGTGCGGTCGCTGTAAAAAGTGACTCGGTGCCGCCGAGCGCGCCTGACTTAGTTTGGTGTGTGGGAGTTTCCACTAAAAACTCTTTGTAAAGAATTGATCATGGCAGAGATGATGTTGTGTATACTGTTTGTTGTCATACAACATACATGTGTTTGACTTGTTTATACTCCATGGCTGCTGTAGGAGTTCACTCACACATGCTTGGTTTTGTATCAAGACAACCTTACGTAAAAACCGTGCAATGTATTAATTGCATTATTGATGATGATTTCCTCCAATAGTGTCCCTTTCACAGACACTGTACTACGCAGCCGGCTAAGTATTCTCTACACGCTGTGGACCGCAGAACCGAAACAGCAGCACCTACTGATGCAAGCAAACAGTGTCTCAGATGGACGTTTAAAAGTGGGCCGTTATTTATTCACAGCGTGTTGAGACGGCATTCCCTGTGTTGTGATGATCTCACATAAGCGTTCCGATGGTTGCGCCACAACATGGTATGCGCTCCGTCACGCCATCTGCCTCAGCGTTATTTGTCCTCAATAGGCCGTAATACTTCCTTTCATTTAACCCCACTTTCACTTGGCATACTGTCGTTGTAAGATCAGTTAGTTAGCAGGCACATCATCCCCTTGAACTATAATTACCTCACTTGTTAACTGCTAAGCTGGTTGCTAACCAAAACAGCAGCACCCACGGAGGCATAAACAGCCTATTGGAAGAATTGAAGTGTGGTGTTATTCACCCCATGATATAAATGAGATCCAAGCATTTAGCATTCTAGTAAACTTGACAAGTGGTCACTCCGCAGTGTTGTGTGGGTCCACATTTACTGTATCGGGGAAATATGCGCCTCATTAGGACCTAAGGGAGTTCAAATCATGACACGCTGACCGAAACAGCAGCACCTACCGAACGTTGAAGTGTGGAGTTATCTACTACATGTTGCAAAGGAGGTCCTAGCTTTCCAGAATTTGAGCTTTCAGCTTCCCAGTAAACATGACCCGCTCCACAACGTTGTGTGTGCCCATGTTTATTTGCCTTTTTTTTACTCATTTCTCTTATTTTACACTCCACTATTGTGTGGCATGACTTTTATATAGTGCTAATATTGTCTACTGGGCCGCACGGTGGATGAGTGGGTAGCATGTTGGCCTCACAGTCAGGGGGTTCGGGGTTCGAATCTCCGTTGGGCATCTCTGTGTGGAGTTTGCATGTGTTCCCCGTGCGTGCGTGGGTTTTCTCCGGGTATTCCGGTTTCCGCCCACATTCCAAAAACATGCATGTTAGGTTAATTGGCGACTCTAAATTGTCCATCGGTAGGAATGTGAGTGTGAATGTTTCTTTGTCTATATGTGCCCTGCGATTGACTGGCGACCAGTCCAGGGTGTACCCCGCCTCTCGCCCAAAGTCAGCTGGGATAGGCTCCAGCATCCCCGCGACCCTAATGAGGATAAGCGGTATAGAAAATGAATGAATGATATTGTCTACCGTCAAAATGACCATTCATTTGTACTTTTGTTCGATCAGTCGCAAAGCTTTTGCTCTGAGATTATTTTTAGCATAACCTCCATGTGACCGCTGCCAAAGAGGGCAAACGGAACCAGAAGGCTTGCTGGATACAAGCCCGGGTCTGGCCCTCTACCCCTAGCTACACATGGCCCAGATTACAGCGCGGTGGGCCACCTTTTACAGTGTAGACGCGTTGGTGCGTCTTTTCCCGCCACTGAGGAGCGCCCGGCCTCTAGCCAAAAAGCACATTCCGCTGAGAAAGGAGGGCGCTACAATCAGAGACACCAAAGGAAGGAGGAACCACATCGACACTTTTTCATTCACAAATGACGGAGTGTGTTTGTGTGTGGGCCGTGAAAGGAACACTTGTTACTGAGGGCACAGGATGTTGGCGCCTTTGACATAAATATGTGTGTTCATCACATGGTGCCACACGCTTCCCCCGCAGAGATTTCATTACCATTTTTCAGTCTTTATGAGAACTTCCCCGAGACCCTTAAAGGGCAAACACAATCTGTTCAGTAAAACATCTGATTTTCTTTGGATTTTCCCTTCAAGGGAAATGTAAATAATCTGTGCCAGGGTCAAACCATGGCTGTCATAAGACCTTTATTACCTGAACAGGCAATGTTTTTAAGTCACTTAACATTCTTATCGTATTGTTTTTGTCCTGAGCATCCAGGAGAGAGAGACACGTTTTTGTCCCCCTACACTGCTGCGATTTTTATTTATGCATCTATGGTCATTATCATATTTTTCCTCTTCACATCACTGCTAAGTCAGTCCTGTAGATTCCCACTGAGCGGAAATCTCATGACATTTTGGTTCAAACTCTGTCTGACCATCAAGGGCATTCACCCCATAAGTCCAAGTATGTCGAGGTGCACCATATTTAGCACTGATGTTTAAAGTGTTTAAGGGGGAGATATAGCATTACCATGGCAACCATAGAAACACTTTTTGTTATTGTCCCATGGCTAGCATCCACATGATTTTGAATATTCTAGTTTAAAGGGCATAGAAAGG
Source organism: Oostethus manadensis (assembly GCA_024372805.1). NCBI lineage: Eukaryota > Metazoa > Chordata > Actinopteri > Syngnathiformes > Syngnathidae > Oostethus > Oostethus manadensis. The sequence goes on from QODF01000029.1 coordinate 4,774,116, forward strand.
CGATTTTTTTCTAAATGCATGCAATGTAGATTTTAAGAGAGTTTTAATGGAAATAAACAATTAGAAATTGGTTTTGCAGCCCTTTATCACGTTTTTATTAAGCAATTTTGATTCAACGAAACCCTAGCAGACGACCTTGACGTCAAGATACACGGTGTTGACAGGGCACTGTTGCACCCTCCTGAGACAACGGATAGTGGTCCAGAATCTCTTTGAAGCCATCCGGAAGTCATTTTCTTGGCCTCTCCAAACTCCTCCAATGTCCAAATTTTTGCCTCAATGACCGCCAGAGCCGCAGTCCTGGTGTCAAGTGCACATGTGGACACCCTTATGCTTGAGCATGGTGTTCATTACGGACAATCCGTGATGGGCATAGAAGTCCAATAACAAAACACCTCTCGAGTTCAGATCAGGGGGGCCGTTCCTCCCAATCACGCCTCTCCAGCTCTCATTGTCACAGCCAACATGAGCGTTGAAGTTCCCCAGGAATCCCCCCAGGCGAGCACTTTCCAGTACTCCCACTATGGAATCCAAAAAGGGCGGATATTCTGAACTGCTGTTTGGCGCATAAGGCCTAGGCAGAGGGAAACTACCTTCTCGTTCACTGGGTATAACTCTAACATACAGGTTGGAGCCCGGGGGCAACAAGAATTGCCACCCCTGCCCATCACCTCTCATTGCCGGCAACGCCAGAGTGGAATAATGGGAGGGAAAATTTATGTAAGGAAAAAAAACAAACCATCAAATCAAAGCTCTGCAGCGGCATCTGTTTTGCATAGTGTATGTGTGTTGCTCTGCTGGATGGGTCTGATGCGACAGTTTGTTGGGCACGTAAAACCATTTCTTTCCAAGGTTACCCTTGGAAGCAAAGCAAACAAGGTTCAAGTTGCAGTCTAGAGCGGTGTGGCATCTCGCACCTCTTTTAGAAGTTGTGAACACGGGGCCAAGGGTCAAGCAGAGATCTGAGACGAGGGGTCAAGAGGAGTCAGGTTCAAGCAGCTCTCTGCTACCTTTTAAACTGAAAAACAAGTACAAGAACCCTACTGATTTTCAATCATATGCACTATGGTGCAATGAGTAATGGTATGTTATAATATACCATTACCTCTCTCACTACCGCATAGCCACTCATATTACTATTACTACTACCATACTATATTAATATACCATACTATAGTATATACTATATAATAGTATATAACTATATACTACTGCTAGTACTACTACTATGGCAAGTACTATTTATTATCCAATTACTACACCCACTTCCACCAATGTTTCTACTTTTATGACTACCACTACTCCGGCTACCATGATTACCACAACTAATGCCATGACTAATACTACTACCAAACATACTGTACATACAATTACTACCATTAGTAATACTAATATTATTAATATATACCTCGTTTATTGTGTTTGATTGGTTCCAGACCGTATTGTGATAAGTGAATTTCCACAAAGTAGGATTCCTTAGTTATAAATGAAATTATTTCTGAAGTTATGGCAAAACCTGTTATGATAAATACAGTTTTTAATAGGTTATGGCAAAACCTGTTATTATAAATACTTTAATTAACAATATTAAGGCCCACTAGACATGAAATAAGACCCCTATAGTCACCTTTACACTCATATTACCCAATAAAAACTATATATAATATAATAAGAGAACATAAGCCATTTAAGACATTAATAAAACTTCTGCTGTGTGTGCTGAAATATACATGTTCCAGACAGGTAGACAGGAAGTGATGTTGGAGTTCAGAGTTGAGTTTTAGCTGGATTACAGCCGCAACAGTAGCTCCTGTTATTATTATGTTTATCATCATTATGTTAATATTATAGTGCAGGGGTGTCAAACCCGTGCCTTGAAGAGCCGAGACACTGCAGGTTTTTTTTTTAGCCGGTCACTACAGCAGGTGTTTTTAATGATAAACACCTCATTCAATGTTAGGGAAAGAGCTAATCAATTAATATTACCTGCTCGAGAATTCCTTTGGTCAGAAAACTTGCAGTGTCTCAGCCCTCCAGGGCACGAGTCTGACACATGTGTTATCGTGTATAATTGGAGCCTGCAATAAGAGTCACCTAGTGGTCGGTGTAGAATACTGCATATTGAAGGCATATTTGTATTTTAGTTCATTTATCCATTTTATGCTTAAAAATACTTTATTTACGACAACTTTTTATTTGCTTAAATATGAATACTTCTTTTTTGCAAATAGGCCATATTCAACCTCAAAACAGCAAGATTCATTAAGTGATATTGTTGAACTGAAATTTGAACTGTGGTGTGGCGAGGGACAACTGTATTACTAAAACTAATTAGGCGACAGAAGCCACTATCACTACGACTGCGAATACTACTTCTACCAATACTACTACTGCTTAAAATTATATTAAAATCCTATGAAATAGTAACTATATAGTGTACTGTAGTGATAGGGCAGTCTATCTAAAACACACACGCACACACGCAAGCGTATCAGTGAGTTTTTTTACCACTCACATATGTGCATATGATCCAGGTGCATTGTTGCGTGTGCTGACATGGTGATCAAGCAGCACACTTGAAGGCGTGTTTATTAAATTTCATGGGAAGCTGCTCTCTGCAGGCCCAATCACAGGAAGTGGCCAAATAAGGGCTTCCTGTCCCTGCTTCTTGTGGGAAAGTGAGATTGCATCGCACAGGTGAGAGTGACAGGTTAAGACCAACGCTTTTGTCTTTGAAGCGGCTGTTCGTTGTTTGCTGAGGGAACGTTGAGTAAACCCAGTGCCACCGCTAAGCCAAGCCCAACCCTTTAGGCGAGCACTGACACTTGCAATTGTCTCACCTGTTTCTCCTAGTCAATTTTAGGAGAAACATTTTAGACAAAATAGAAAAGCAAGCTTTGAGCGGTACATTTTCCTTTGGGTAGCTCATTTTATGATTCACGTTTTTTAATCAAGATTACCGTAATTTCCTTAGTATAAGACGCTTCTTTTTTGTAAAACAACTCATTGGCGTGGCTACTTCATGGCCCTGTTCTAATCTTGCAACATCTCACGTACTTCAGAACTACTGCAAATCGTTTAATTCATTCATTTTCTATGCCGCTTATCCTCATTAGGGTCGCGGGTATGCTGGAGCCTATCCCAGCTGGCTGTGGGTGAGAGGCAGGGTACACCCTGGACTGGTCGCCAGTCAGTCGCAGGGCACATACAGACAAACAAAGACATACAACCAGTCACACTCACATTACCTAGACAATTCAGAGTCGCCAGTTGACCTAACATGCATGTTTTTGGAAAATAAAATGTAAATCTTTATTTGACAGGAGCCAATGAGCTCATCCACCCATCGGAAACTGCAGAAGGTCTTTACTCAAAATAACAGTCTGACTCACTGCCTCATGAAAGAATGCATGCTAAAATCCTTACACAGCAACTTAACACAAACGCAAAGCAAAGCAATGCATCATGGGAAGCAGTTCAGTTTGTTGTTGTTTACTATTCTACACTAGAATTGCTATCTTTCTTGGGTATATTTTACGTACCTGTTGCGTGTTAAGTTGCTGTGTGGTGATTTTAGCTTTTGACCTCCTGCGATTTCCCGAAAGGTTATAAAGCTCATCGTGAGTTCTTTTGTAGCTCCTCCTCCTCCTCACTGCCATAATATGCCATTTTATGATGTGGACAAGTGAGGTTTATAGTTCGGCATGGTTTATATATGTGCACGTCTTTTTTTCTCTATAAATCCAGCGGATGCGGCGTATACACCGGAACTTACTGTACTTTGTGCCGCCATTTTGTCTGTGCCGCTCACACGGAACTTGGGCACTGATTAGTGGGCTCACACTAACCGAGTGTATCGCGCTTGAGGTGTGAAGAGGGCCCACGCATGGTATGAGTGTGACAACGCCCGAAGACTCCTGTCTCACGAAAGCCTGGATTATATGATCTGTAGTGGTTCTGGCTGTTTGGACTTCAAAAAATACAAACATGGCAGGTCACCCGCGACCCTAATGAGGATAAGCGGCATAGAAAATGAATGAAGGAATGAAACATGGCAGGTCCAGACCCATCTTCACCTCCACTGTGCAAGCTTACATGTGACGCAGCTGGATGAAAGACAGTTACTACTAATGTGTAGTTGTGCCTAAATATAACCCCTTCTCATGACCTTTGACCCCAAAAACACCTTCCACATATGACACACCATCAAGGAAATGTTCTTTTCCTGTTTTTACTCTCTCACTCACACAAAGAGTAACGAGAGGTCGAGGCTGACTCCTTTTGTTCCTGGTCATTCAACCTGAAAACACAATTGTGTCCCCCTTTCTTTGTGTGTGTTGAGGGAATTATACTACCAAAATAAAAGTTGCCATATTGGAACCTCCCCAATGCCCCACCATAGCCCCCCTTCTCTCTTGGTCCCTTCCCAATGCGAGGCTCCCACTTCATGTCCGCACACCACCGTTATGTCATCACGTAGTGGTACCATTACTTCTACTACTACTATTACTACTACAAAAAAGTTATTTATTAAAATTAATATTAATTGATATTACATTGTATACATAGAGTATATACACACACATTACAGTATATTATACAGTGCTGTATATACAGTATATTTATATCCATCCATTTTCTATGCCGCTTATCCTCCCAGCAGGTTACATTATTTTGGTGTGAATCACAATATGGGGGATCTATGTCGCTTGGCGGAGATCTGCGCTCTACCGTCGTTTCTCTAGTTATAATTGCCAATATACAGAAATCAAAGGTGGACAAGTGTTCCAGAATGGATGGTGTTCCAAAGTACACTGTGTTCTAAATGATTATGCAAATAGGATTTTAGTATCATAAACATTTTTTTTCCTTTTCAATTAAATTAATGGATGACATTGTATTCTGGAGCCCTTTGGATTACTGGTATCAATCTCCGACAACTGTCCTAATTAGTTTGCCAGGTGGGCCCAATTATAAGGAAACTACTTAAAAATGATGTTCCACTCCTGACCTCAACCCAAGTGAGGACCAATGGAGCATCGTCAACCACAACATCTATGAGGGTTTGCGGCAGATCACAACACAACAGCAGCTGTGGGACATCTTACAAATGAATTCAAGCAGAAACGCTAAAAAACTTCAGTAAAAAGTTCAAAGGTTATGTCAAAGAAGGGGTCTTATGTAACTTGTAACATGTAACTTGTTCAAATGTTGCTTATTGAAATACCTTTTGATTTCCATAAATATGACCTCCATATGCTGCAAATTCAACAAATGACCATTTTTGGTTCCTAACAACCAGTGAAATGCTTTGAAACACTACAACTAATGTGGAACAATGCATTTTAAGTCTCTATTTTTGAAAAAAATACTGTTATTATTAGGAGGTTTGTTCAACAACGTTCAAATTATGCTCAAAAATATGAAGACTGTAATTTATAGTCACTATTCAGCAAAATCATTTCATAATAATTTGGAATGCAGTCTAATGTGGTTTTCTGCAGCTTGAAGATGTCACAGCCACATGTAAATGTTGGGTGTTCTAGAAGCGACATCTGTCCAGTGGGTCAATGTTGACTGCTGACTCTGAACATTCCACCCCAGAGCTGAGATGCATGTGTGTGTGTGTGTGTGTGTTTTGCAAGCGTTGCTGTTTTAGCTTGTTGGCCTAGTAATGGATGGAGCTCAAGCCCCTGCCCCCGCCAGATGATCCGTCTCTGGGCACCGCCCTCCTATGATCTTCTCTGCTTCACAACCAGCACTTTGTCATGCGCGTCACCTGCCGGTGTTTTTTGGGGACGGGCCACGCTAATGTTCATGCACATGTAACAGACGGACCCCCAGCCCCAGCCCCTCCATAGCACACCCTGCAGCTGAAATCCGCTGACAATGTCCTCCATCACTCAGGTGGTCTCAGGGGAGTCTGCAGCCATGTTGACAACATGTTGATGATTTCCTGCCGCTGCATGCCCAAATAAATGACCTCCTGACCTTCACAATTGCTCATTTCATCCACAATTTATTCTATAATGTCCCCCCACTTGGTCACATCCCTCCTTTTGGACCACACAAAGCTTTTACTGTGAAGTTGATCAGCTTGCAGCAGATGCCATATGATACTGTGTGTCCAGACAGTTTTACTAGGAGCAAAGTGGCCCCTAACCTAAAATTTTGGGAGCACAAACTGAAAATTTAGGGCTCACACCAAAATCAATCAGGTAAATATTCATATTTCACATTTTCACTGCATTACTGATAAATATTTGTACAATAAATGCCAACTGTCTCCGCTAACCACCCTGTGTCTGTCCCTAGCTTCTGGAAGACCTCTTTGGTAGCGGCGTAGACATTGTAACCCCAAAACTTTCTTCTTTGGTGTATTGCTCTCTTCTTCTTCTTTTGGTGTTATTTTGGTTTGTTTAGCTCATTGGTGCGTTACTGCAATGTGGAGGTGTGGAGCAGAAGTTTTTGAGCAACAAAAAATATTCAATAATAATAAAATGGGCAAATAAACTTGTAGGATTGCCCACTTCTGCAAAAATAAATAAGGGATACCTTGTTGGCGGGGCTAAGCAACCCACCTGGGTTTTTTGCCTTTAATTGTGTGAAACAAATTTTATACAATTTTTTGTTTAAAATGACACCATTAACAAAATAAAATAAATATAAATCATAGAACAGTATTAATTCAGTGTCCAGGGTTATGACAGCACAGGTGTGTCCAACTTCACTATTCAATTATTATTAATCTATGAAATCTACTTTGACAAAAAGAAATGAGAGGTGAGCTATTTGTGTTTTTTTGACTGCCATCATTTAATTTTGCACTTTGTCTACAAAACACATCTTCAATACATGCATCATGTTTAAATAGAACGCTTACAAAAATACAAAGCGGTTAAGCAAATATTCTTTGGTGAATTACACAACATCAGCCAGTGAGCTAGCGTCCTTCTCTACAGATTGACGCACTACGACTTAGACACACAACTTGTGAAAAGACATAATTATTATAATAACACTTATTATAATAACACACCAATAAAAACACACACAAACACACAGAGTCATGTAGTGTAGTGTTATACTGGTGTTGTATAGCAACAAGAGTGAGAAGCAGGCAAAATGTGTAAACAAAGATGGCAAAAAAGTTGAACGTTAATGAGATTAAAAGGTGAGCGATCACACGTGCTAGAATTGACAGGCTTAGCTTGTGAGCTGTCATCAATTGACTCCACATTTTACAGACTGTTTTTCATTCTCATGGTAAAAAGGGACAAAGTGTGTGAAAACATGATCTGCATTAAAAGGGAGTGCACAGGAAGTGTCACTCGTGTCATGTGTACTTTTTCATTATTGTTTTTTCTTTTTTTTTGGTTTGTGTGCAAAATACTTTTAATGCACAGTTTCCAAAAGTAGTCATGAGGATGCAAGTTATTATTGAACAACAGCTCTGGGTCAATACTAAGCATTAATAATGGTCAAAGCTGAATATTTAAAAAAGTAAAAGTTAGCTTTCCTATATGTGCACAATTATTGGACAACTTTTAGAATGCATAATTATTATACCCCTACATGACAAAACTGCATTATAACATCTGACTTGTTTATTTGTATTTATGAATGATAATTACAGTAATGATAACCAAACAACTGAACATTTTGACACTGTTGATAGAGGTGGACTGATCTTTATTCTCTTCATGTTTAATGTTTTTGATGTGTCAAAACGCACAATAAAAATCCATCCATCCATTTTCTTTGTCGTTTATCCTCGTTAGGGTCACGGAGGTTCCTGGAGCCCATCCCAGCTGACTTGGGGTGGAAGGTGGGGTACACGCTGGACTGGTCAAGCATTGTTTGCTTATTTAAAGTAATACCTCAGTTGTTAGTACTACATATTACACATGATAAACAATTGAGTTTAACATAGTAAGAAAAGTATTTTGACATTTGTTTCAAATATTAAATCTATCTTAGATTTCACTTTTTGCAGTGTGAAAGTGTGCACATGGGCAAGGCCATACTTTGTGAGCATGAATACTGGTGTAGTAGAGTAGAGACATGATCAGCGGGGATGTGAAATAGATTATCGTGAGATCCCTCCACAAGCACGGAGACTATTCCTGACTGACACACATTAGACACACGTGCATGCTTCTTATTCAATTTACTTCAATTCAAAACATGGAAAGTTCATTTGGAAAATATGGATCCCAGGTTGAGATCATTTAAGAACCAATTATCTTCTATGCCACTTATCTTCACTAGGGTGGCGGGGCATCATTTGAGAACCCCTGGTATAAAGCAGTGACATGCAGTCAGTGGAGGCAGTCGTGATAAAAACAAAGGAATAATGATAACATAAAACAAATATTAATATTTGTCTATTGAACTCCTCCGTGAATCACCATCTTATTGTGGTGGAGGAGTTTGAGTGCCCGAGTGATCCTTGGAGCTATGTTGTCTGGGGCTGTAACTCTTCAATGCAGGCATATTGAGTCTGAATGGGTCGTATTCCGTGCCTCCATTGCTGAGGCAGCCAGTCACGGTTGCGGCCGCAAGGTGGTCGGTGCCAGTCGTGACGGCAAGACACAAACTCGACGGTGGACACCAGAGGTCAGGGCTGTAATGTGGTTGTTGCACCGGACCGTTATGGTGAAGAGAGAGCTGAGTTGAAAGGCAACGCTCTCAATTTACCGTAGATCTACAGTATGTACCCTCACCTATGGTCACGCTCTGAGTAGAGCCTCTGCTCCTTCACATCGAGAGGAGTCCGTTGAGGTGGCCCCCGAATGCCTCCGTGGTGAGGTGTTCGGGGTATACCCAGCCTGGAGTAGGCCCCCGGGAAGACCTAGGACACACTGGATGAATTATGTCTCACAGCTGGCATGGGAACGCCTTCGAGTCCCTGGTGTAGCTGGAGGAGGTGCAGGGGACCGGGAAGTCTGGACTTCCCTACTGAGACTGGACCCGGACAAGCGGAGGAAAATGGAAAGTGTGCCTTGTAATGTCTTTAATGTAAGTAACACATAATTGTTCGTGCTAATTGGTAAAATAAAGTACATTGAAAAGTCATACATATTTTTATGCTCTGCTGAATGACTGAATGAACTGGCCTGCCAAGATGGAGGATTAAATACCCAAGCTCACCAGGAGGTAATCAGATGTTTTCAACAGTATCAGAGGTTTTCCAGGAGAAAGAAAGGCTGCATGTACTTCTGCATGTACAGATAAAAACACACCTATTTTTCAGTTAATAAAAAGTAGATAAATGGGACTAAGAAGTATTTGAAAACAACTTATATACATTTTTTAAACAAAAATGTGAATTATTATTATTGTTTGCTTGTTGATGAGTGACCTCAACCTGAATTAGCATTTTAAAAAACCCACCAAAAAGGTCAGTCACCACGCCATTGTTTTATAGAATCGTAAGCCCCGCCCACCCCACTGTTTGAGAAGCACTACCCTAAAGTTACAGTGGGTGTTTGGTAGCATGCATTGGAATATTTGAGAAATTCCAAGTCATGATGGCCGCTATGTGGTGTATTTGTCAGAAAAATGTGCACCGGCAACACAGTAGGGGTGAAAGTATTGAGTAATACACACTTGCGTGTACATGTAGAGTACAGTACACAGCAAGCATACCACAGACACTGACAGTGTGATTCACTCCTCCACTTTCCCAGGAACCAGAGGGCTGAGCCACATTAGTTTCACAGTCACACCCACCTGATTATACATCTTGTGTGGCATCGTTAAGTTAAAAGTGATTACCTCATCAGAGGAAAGACTCTAAGGCAAAGAAAACCGGGAGGGAAAGAAAGAAAAGTTAGGTAGAAAAAGAAGCAGGGAAGAAGAAAGGAAGCAAAGTGCCTAAAGGAGGTGTGGAGAATAAAAAGAGGCCCTCGGCTCCTTCTACTTCTTTTACAGTCACAAAGTAACAAAAAAGTGAAAAGAAGACGAAGAGAAACGCTGTTTGAGGAATTCCATTCAAGCTTTTCTGAGAAGGCTGGGGATTTTTTTAGGAAAAAAAGAAAAAGCCCCTGTGGGAGCAGCACTAAAAGAAGAATGTTTTTTAAATTTGGACCACAAGATGAGGAAGTTTGAGTGTACACTGTACTTGTTCAGCGCCCCCTGTAAGGGGCCCGGCTTTATGATGAGGGGGGCGCGAGGCTACCACAAACACTTTTCATTATTACCATATTTTTCGGGCCGGGGGGGCGCTAAAAATCATTTTATCTCCAAAGGGGGGGGGCTGCAAAAAAAAGTCTGGGAACCACTGGCGTATTAGAGGCCTTATATCAGATACAAAACATTACATTAAGAAGTGGTACAGGAAGACACAAATGTTAACAAAAGTGCCAACGTTACAGTCCCATTCTAACAACATCATGCTGGGTTAGTCTATTTGCTGAAAACAACAACAAAATGATCGTCTGTAGCTGACTGACAAATTGTTGGCAGAGCACCATGCCTTTAAGACGTTAAGATGTTTTTTTTTAGAAAGCTGTCCTTTGTGGTGGGCAGGTACAGTACATGAAGCAGACTCATCTAGGAGCGGCTCAGAGGTGGTATCATGTCCATGAGGCAGGAGATTTGTCCATCTAAATGTCATGAAAAGACGCAACTTAAATGCGGAGCAAACAAGTTGTGATTGATTGATTCTTGATTTCAAGCCACACGACTAAAATATTGCACATTGTACATTACTGTACACACTGCACCCGTACTGGGTACAGTAACAAGGGTACAGTAAACAAGTAAATAACAAGGACAACAAATATTACATACTGTGCATACGTATATGGCAGATACACAGAAGATAATTTGGCTCGAAAAGAAATGGAAGGAAGGCAAGCTTATTCACACCCACCGCCTATTTGTAACACTAGCCAGTTAATTTAACACAATATGCAGCATGTTATACATTATATTACATAAAGAAGACACAAATGTATACCCTGTACATTTGATCAATACTAATGTGTCCTTACTCATTATTATACTGTCATCATATACAGTATCAACATATCAATTGTGTATTATAACTAACTCTCGGGTCATGACCGAAAGAATGAGATCGCGGATACAAGCGGCGAAAATGAGTTTCCTTCCAAGGGTGGCTGGACTCACCCTAAGAGATAGGGTGAGGAGCTCGGCCATCCGGGAGGAGCTCAGAGTAGAGCCGCTGCTCCTTCACATCGAGAGGAGCCAGTTGAGGTGGCTCGGGCATCTAGTCCGGATGCCTCCCGGGTGCCTCCCTGGTGAGGTGTTTCGGGCATGCCCGGTCGGGAGAAGGCCCCCGGGAAGACCTAGGACACGCTGGAGGGACTATGTCTCACAGCTGGCCTGGGAACGCCTTGGTGTCCTCCCGATGGAGCTGGAAGAGGTCGCTGGGGACCAGGAAGTCTGGACTTCCCTACTGAAGCTGCTGCCCCCGCGACCCGGACCCGGATAAGCGGTGGAAAATGGATGGATGGATGGAACTAACTCATGGATCTACTGTATAATTACTGTATAATTTTTATACATACGAGAGCATTTTGATTATTAAATATATCTGTTATTGGTTTGAATGGTAATAATAATTAGTTTGGAACAAGTTGTGCATTAAGAGAGGCAAAGAGCTTTGTGGAATGTGTTGCCAGAGATGGGCTGTGCTCTAGCAGCACGACCATTCATGGCCAAGTATCCTATGCTGTGCATTAAAAGAAGACTTTGGAGGTCTGCTGCAAGAAGGTTGATGATCTCCTGCAACCGAGCCTCCACTTGTCTGCCTTAAAATGTGATTTTATTATGTGAGTGTCCTATGCTGTGCATTAGAAGAGACAAGATTTTGGAGGTCTGCTGCAAGAAGCTGGATAGTTTCCTGCAACAAAAGGACTTGTCTGCGCTAATTTGTTCATTTTATTGTATGACAAAACAATCCAAGAGAAGACAAAAACATACAGTAGATATGTCAATATGCATATCTTTCCATGTATTAAATTGGTACCATTATCACTTTTACCTCTGTTTAAGGTCAATTTAGTCTATGGTCCTGAAATAAAGATTTAGGTTGTTATATATGAATATTCATTTATTGATTTTCTATACCGCTTATCCTCATTAAGGTCGCGGGGATGCATAAAATAATGATAATAATAATAATGGTAGTAGCCATAATCAAGCAAGTAAATGATACTTCCAAATAGGATGAGACCATGTATATATAGCAATATGCAGTATATACTGTACATGTGTGATCAGAGTTAAAGTATATCATTATTTGCAGGTCAGTTGAGAGACACAGTTTCTCCAACGTGTCATGGGTCTTCCCCATGACTTCCTACTGGGAAGGTGTCCGGGGGGCATCCTAACCAGATATTTAAGGCACCTCATCTGGCACCTCTCAATGCGGAGAAGCAGCGGTTCTACTCAGTGACAGAGCTTCTTACCCTATCTCTACGGAAGGACCAATGCAGACGCCGCACCAATCTGCCTGTTCATCTCATGTTCCATCCTTCCTTCGCTCGTGAAGAAGACCCCCAGGTACTTAAACTCCTCCACTTGGGGCAGGCTCTCATCCCCAACCCGGAGATGGCACTCCAATCTTGGAGCAAACCTCGGACTCTGACTTGGAGATGCTGATTCTCATCCGCACTTCAGTTGCTTCACAATTGGCTGCGAACCAATCCAGTGAGCGCTTAAGGTCACGACTCGATGAAGCCAACAGGACCACATCAACTAAAAAAAGCAAAAATTCAATCCTGCAGCCACCAAACCAGAACCGCACGACGCCATGGCTGCGCCTAGAAATTCTGTCCATAAAAGTCATGACCTGAATCAGTGACAAAGGGCAGCCCTGGCGGAGTCCAACCCTCACTTGGAAATGAGTCCAACTTACTGTGCAATGCAAACCAAACTCTGATGCCCCAAAGTACTTCCCACAGTAGTCTCGGAGGAACAGGGTCGAATGCCTTCTCCAAGTCCACAAAATACATGTAGACTGGTTGGGCAAACTCCCATGCAACCTCAAGGACCATGCCGAGAGTGTAGAGCTGGTCCACAGATCCACGACCATTACAAAAACCACACTCGTCCTCCTGATTATGAGATTTGACTATCCGGCTCAAAGTGTTTCCTTCCCCGGTCCACAACATCTCGAGGCCATGTCAGCAGCACACCATCCCCATCATATACGGTGTTGATTGTGCACTGCTTCCCCCACCTGAGATGGCGGCTGGTAGTCTAGACTCTCTTTAAAGCCATCCGGAAATCATGGTAATGGTTTAATTTTGTTTGAACATGCATGTAAATGACATGGGAATACATCACTTAATACAATTGACAGTTCCACATGTCCAAAAGGAGTAGGAAGAAGCAAAGCTTATTAAATCCTACCCCCGTAGGCTCTCCCCTATTTCAATACATTTGTACACTTCCTGCAGTTACTACCGGTAAGTTTGAATGCATAAGTACGGTCATGTGAGAGTGTGTTAGATAGTAGTCCTTGTCATGGTTAGTAAATTATATTGCCGTCCTGATAAATGATATTCATAATAAATAATAATAATAGTGAAATAGTGATGAGTGGTGTATAACAATTGTAACAAAACATTGTTGTAGTACAGACAATGTTCTCACTAGGAATGAAAAGTTCCTAGTATAAGTATAAGGTGATAGTAACAAACAGCATTGACAGTCAACAGAGAGATAATTGACTTTCCAAGTAATAAAGTAATATGGCCTTGGATGTACACAATATTTCACGACTCTTCTTCTTTGTATTTTGTAAACATCAACTGTTTGTAATGTTTCTTGAAGTCACTCATTGTAGAGCATCGTTTTACTTCTTTACTTAATCCATTCCACAGTTTGATTCCACATACCGAAGTACTGAAAGTTTTTTGTGTTCTTCTTGCATATTTGTGTTTTAAGTTTATTTTAAGATCATATTTCTCCTCTCTTGTTGAGAAATATTGTATGACATTCTTTGATAACTGGTTGTTGTTTGCTTTATGCATCCTTTTAGCGCTTTGAAGGTTTACCAGATCAGCAAATTTTTATAATTGTGATTTTTGAAACAATGGATTTGTATGTTCTCTGTACGCCGCGTTATGGATTATCCTAATTGATCTTTTTTGCAGTACATTATCAATGGCTTCTCCAAACTTCTCCCATGTCCGAGTTTTTGCCTCAGTGACCCCCAGAGCCGATAACAGCTTAGCCTACCGGTACCTGTCAGCTGGCTCTGGAGTCCCACGGGCCAAAAAGGCCCGGTAAGGCTCCTTTAGCTTGACTGCATTCCTCGGCACTGGTTTCCATCAACCGGTCCTACTTGTTGTGTGTATTACCACCAACCACCTTACAGGCCACAGCTGTGATCGGCAGCCTCGACAATGGAGGCATAAAACATGGCCCACTCGGACTCACTGTCCGCTGCCTCGCTCGGAAAGTGGTCGAAGCTCTCCTGGAGGTGGGAGTTGAAACTCCTTTTGACATGGGACTTTGCCAGATGTTTCCAGCAGACCTTGACAATGCGTTTGGGTCTTCCGCGTCTGACCGCCATCCTCCACCAGCATCGGAACCAACTCACCACCATGTGGTGATTGGTTGACAGCTCATCTCCCTTCACTCCTCCCTTCACTCGAGTGTCCACAATAAGTGGTCGCTTGGCTTCAGATTAAGTATCGCCACTGATGTTGACCTTCCTAACCTTAAACCATACTCATTAATCTCATACTCATTAATGAGTATCATTAATTATATTATAATTGTTTGTAAACAATTATAATTTCTTAAAAACAATTCTAAAACTTTGGAAAACTGAGGGAATGGCGAGACAGGTCTATAGTTTGTAAAAAATATGTTTGTTCCCATATTTGCACGGTGGTATTATTTTTGCAATTTTCATTTTATTTGGAAATGTCCCAGTATGAAACGATAAATTGCATATGTACGTTAAGGGTTTGAAGATACTTCTTATTACTCTTTTAACTAACATATCTAAATCAAAACAGTCAATGGGTGTTACAATTGTGAACAATATCTTTTATTTCTGCCTCACTTACTCCAGGGAGAAACATTTGATTTGAGTTGATTTCCATCAGTGACTCCAACTTATTACTAGTAGGTTCAGGAATATTTGCTGCCAAATCTGGTCCAACGTTTACAAAAAATGTATTGAAACTATTTACTATCTCAATAATATTGTAGATATCTATGTTCTCATCAATAAAATAATGTTGATATGAATCATTATTAGTATTACCTTAAATCTGAAACCAAAGCGAATCAATTATTATGGAAATAAATGCAGATCCAATGAATCCATTTCAGACACCCACATATACTTCCGCAAACACATTTTACACAAAATAATTATAGTTTTACTTGCACAGAAACAAAGTGAAATAAACATCAATGATTATTTTTACTTTTATTGAAGACTTAATGGTGAACACGGTGATGAGTGGAAGGAGATGGGACAGAAGAGCCAACCGGATGCTGTTTTATTCGAGTCCGTTACAAACTTAACTTTAAAGAGTGGCTTGTTAGAGCTGTATATTTGCTTACTTGAATTTTTTTGTAAACTTTAACAGCAGGTACAATCATCATTGCCTGGCGCACTTTATTATTGTTATTATATTATTAAACCTGTTCCCCCTGCAACCTGTATTAAGGTTCCTGCCGTTACAATACAACCATATTGGACCAGATGCTACTTTCTGGCAGTTGCAGCTTTTTTCCAGATATATTCTATTTAAAAAAATCACAGCCAGTCTGAAAGCCTCACCTAACACTTAGAAATACGCAATGCGCTTGAATATCTCATCAGTGCATGGAACGCTGTGCTTAATAGGAAGAAAAAGGAGACAGACACTGAGTTAGTCATCATTTTGTGTGATGACTATGTCTATGAACTAATAAACTACCTAAAGAATATTTTAAGATTCCCTTTACTTGGGCTCTCAATTACGCTGAATCATATGCAGGTAACTATTAAAATAACCAAAATAATGTACGAAAATGGAGACATTTTTTGGCCTTTGCCTCAAAAATCAAATCCTATGAAAATCGGGCCAAACAAAAACCGAGGTACCACTCTATACCTTATTGAGAAATGGATGTCATGGAGTATTTAAAGCATGTACTATTGTACATGCTTTAAATACTCCATGACATCCAGTTGTCATACACTAGCTTGCACTGTGCACACAAAACAACAACGAGCATGCTGAGAAAACATGAACGCTGCACATAAACGAGACTTCCTCCACAGTGTTGTTACAGACTGTGTGTGTTTGAATGAATGAGTGAACGAATGAATAATTGTTGGCTGGGAGGTGCTCCACTCAGAAGGCAATTCCAATTCTTATCAGGATCAAGTCACATGGTCTAGCAGCATTGTGGCCTGTCGAACTGCTTGGAAGTTTCATAGACTTGATCACATGGTCGTCTTCATGTCTTCAGCACAGCCCTTTTGTTCTAATGAAGTGTTGCAGGATGACGACTGATGCTGACATTAAAAAAGCATTTTTTAAATTCTCGCAATAGTTTGACTTTTTAACATTTTATACTTAGATTAATTTATCACTGTTGCCCTTTCTCCTCCTTCTCGTCAATGTCCTTCAATTCATTTTGTGCCATTGAGGTGATGTTGGTGTGGTTGTCATTAAAGCTCAACATGTCCCGGAGTCCAACATGATGTGACACCTATCTCCCCTGACCGCACGTTGTGGAATCCACACTGAGGGAGAGATTAAAGGTCAACACGATTTAAGGTTCTGCTCTCACACACACACACACACACACGCACGCACACACGCACACACACACTCAGAGCATATTTGTGTGTGAATGGAAAGACAGCTCATGCATTATTCACTACAGTAGGTTTAATAGAACCATATGAAGGAGGAAATAACAAACGAATGTTACAGTGACCCATTGTCTCAACTTTTATCCAATGACTCACAATGAAATGAAATATAAAAGCAGTGACGCAGCATATCCGCTTTTCCAACCTTCCCGAAACTAAACTACTCTGTTCCTTGCTGAAAGCAAGAGAGGGGAAGAGTCTGTTAGTCACTGGGATATTTAATTACGCTGCCAGCTGAGCTTGGTCCAGTTCAACCCCTCGTGGTGTCGTTTTCCGGCCAATGGCTGCATACCTCGCCGCCCACATGACTCTGTCATCCAATAAAAGAGCTTGGAGCATGTTCCATTCATTCCTGAATGCTGAGCATTGATGTGTGTGTGTGTGTGATGTGGAATGTGTGGTTGCATGTGAGTAACTTCCGGCTATCAAACACTAATCTTGTTTACTTTTAGACATCCTTGTATTTGAGTCAATTCATCATCCTCTCACTATCCCTGCCCTCCCCACTTTGCTTTCTCCAATCTCCCATCAGCTCCTTTGTTCTTCTTACTTTTTTATCAGTTAAGCAATGTTCCTAAAGGTCTCATATTAGAGTATTTTTCACCAGTGTTAAATAAGTGTCAGACGTTACACTATAGTGTAGAGTAAAATCTAGCCTTGATGCTACAATTGAAACAGTTTAAAAGTGCTTTTATTAAGCCCTATTGGGAACACACATAGTTTTAATGCCAATGAGCTGTTTGTCCATGCCTGTCTTCGACAGGGTGTGGGTCTCTAAGAAGCGTTATTGTGCACTTTTTACAACACTGTAACTCTGCACCTGTCCAACATAATATACACAGTGGTGTGAACAAGTGTTTACCCCTTTTTGATTTCTTATTTTTTGCATGTTTATCACCCTTAAAATGTATCACATCATCAAACAAATGCAAATACTAGTCCATGACAACATAACTGAACACGAAATGCAGATTTAAACTTTTGATTATTAAGGGAGAAAAAAATCCAAAACTGCATGGCTCTGTGTGAAAAAGTGATTGGCCGCCCCCTAAACCTAATAACTGGTCGGGCCACCTTTTAGCAGCAACAACTGGAATCACGCGATTGCAATAACTTGCAATGAGTCGCCTTGCGCTCTGGACGAATTTTGGCCCATTCATGTTTTCACAATTGTTGCAATTCAACCACATTGGAGGGTTTTCCAACATGAACCATTTCAAACATTTAAGTTTGAAAAACATGCAAAAAATAAGAAATCCGACTTTTTCACCACCGTGCAGTATACTTGACTGACGGATAGACTGCAGAGCTCTAGGCTGCTTTTAAAGATGTGTAGCAAAACCTGCTCATGGAGCTATGTCCATGAGAAAGTAGGTTTTTCTTCATGGCGTCATAAAAAAACCACAACTTCCAACCAAAAGTGACTTTTGAACATCTTTTCTCTCAGAGCAAACAATTAGAGATTAGAGAACAATTAGAGGGAGATTATCTATTTTTCTCACATTTGTGGCTCATGCTCTAGTGGCACATAATACTGTTAGAACAACATTAAAGAGTCACCTCTTGTGTAGAAAAACACTTTTAGTTCAGGATCGTGGGTGATCGGCTTTACTGAGAAAGGTAAGTGCACAGGTAAGTGTAAAATACAGCGTCTTTATTCTACCCCTTACACTAAGTTACAAACAAGCAAAGGTTGGTTATGCACAAAACAGAATCAAAATCTCAGCTATTACCGTGACGCGCTGGGTTGCCCCAACGCAAGACGCTGTATTTTACACTTACCCGTGTGTCTGAGTCTTTCTCAGTAAAGCCGATCACCCACAATCCTGAACTAACAAAATAAAAGTGTTTTTCAACACACCTCTGCAAAACAAGGAACTGCGACTGTATTATCAGTACAGTCAATAAAGGTTGTATGATGGCCACAATTTGCCCCTGGAAGAGATTACCGGTATTTCATTCATTCATTCATTTTCTTTGCCGCTTATCCTCATTAGGGTCGCGGGTATTTCTTTCATTTAATTCCAGTCCACTGCCTCCAGGTCACTTATTTATGAGCACTTAATGATCAACAGTTTAAACATTCTCAGGCTTCTCTTATGTAGACAGTGAAAGTGTACTAAACATAACATCACACAACGATACGGTGGCCCACAGGGGGTGTGATAAGATTGCTTTTTTTAAATAAAGCTATGATACATCTTTATGCGCTGCCTCGAGTGTCTCTTTGGGGGTAAAACCTTCCCAGCACATTCCAAGTAGCGTTATCTGCAAACTACCACCACAAAAATAAACATGTTGAATGAAAAGCTCAGTCAAAAGTGAACGTTATTACTGATCGCAGTATATTGTGCTTTGTTGCTGTGTAGGTCGTACAGGAGTGACACCAACAGCTGGAAGCAAATTCCTGTTGTGCTTTAACGTACGTGTTTTGTGGGAAGTGATGACCCCGGCATGGTTGACGGGGGGAAGGGAGTAACGTAAAGTACCAGATGCTGTTTAAGTGGGAAAAGGGGAAGTCATTTGGGTACTTCTGTTTACATAATGTACTTCAATGAGTGACTAAAATAGTCAAATAAATACACTACAAATATCAATAAATAAATTTCCAGCATTTTTAACAAGTTTAATTCAAAGACGTAAATAGAAGAAATAAGTTCATGTTCATTTTAGGGTAATCTCAATCCATTTGAATTTTGCGGCTTCACTTGGTCATGTTTAAGATAATAATAATGGATTATTAAATCATACATTATGATTACATCATATACAGCCTATTATAATCTTAAAAATGGCTAAATGAACTAAAATACAAATATAAGGCACCCAGAAGACACATTCAAAGACAATATGTAGTTTCCTACACTGGTCGCTAGTGGGCTATCCACACAGAAACATTTTCAGGTCAAAACGGCAAAGAGTGAGAAAATCTGAAAACAGAAGCTTGGCATTTCCTGTGTAGACAAGCCGTCTACTTCTTTTTGAAAATGCTAACATCGCAGTTCTGTTTCCTTCAGGGGACTCACCACCGTCGACATTCTCCTGATATTTTTGTTGTCTCAAACTCCAAAATGCCTCACATAGGTAAATCCACTTTGTCGTAAATTTAGACAAGCCTTGTAAAGCTGAAGACAGTGGCAACCGTTGTGGCCGTAACCCACAGCAGGCCAAAACTCAAGTCGACGTCACACAGCAACATGCAAGCACAAGTCTTAAACCGTCCAGACAAAGATGATCCGAGGCACAAATACTTTAATGGCGCATCATCCAGACGAAGCCACGGTTTTCAGGGTCTGTAAACGAACACTTTTGAAACCGGGTCACAGAGTGGAAAGATTTGAAGAAGCCGTTTTCGCAGCTCCGTAGTTAGGGCTTCGCCCCGGCTTCTATGAAAAATTTTGCTTCATAGCTCCACCCCTTTACAAACACGCATGCGCTAAAACCGCAAACAACAATAGCGCTGTACATTGTTGTTTTTGTCCTGCTGAAGCTAGTGAGCCAAATGTCGCTATAGCAGCAAAATCTACTTCTTCTACATTTTAGAGAAGAACAACAAATGCTGGAAGACACAGCACATCACTTTATTCTGGCTTTATAATCCAGTGTGACTCGAAGCAACAGTCCCACTTTATTGTCGGTCCAGTTCGGTCACTCGAACGAGTTTTCTGTTTACAGGCTGTCTGCACAACTGCGCATGCCCAGTGTTTGATAGACAGTCTGTCACGTCTTTTCGATTTCAGAGTGTCTCAGCGCCACTGACAGGTTTGGCATATGTACTACATCCTTTTCACTCGTTTTCTGTACGTTCATTTGGACGCACATCGTTTCTGAACTAACTACAGAAAACCTTTTGGAAATAAAGAGCGTTTTGTCTTTGTGTGGATATAGCCTTAGTTGTGTCTGAAATGGCTTATTTAGTAAAACAGTATAAGGTTGTTTGCTCATGTCTAGAGGGCTCTAGTGAAGGTAAAAAAAATTATTTAAACTGTATTTTGTAAACAGGTTTTCTAAGCTGTAACTACAAAAATATTCCATTTATACATAAATAATCCTACTTTGAATCATAAATTCACTTATTACAGTCAGGTCTGGAACAATTAACTGCAATAAACGCAAGATTACTCTATATGTGGGTCAATTTGGGCAGTGCCCCATTAGGTCCAGAAGAATGCGCTGAGGTGGATAACAGCTCTTCTAGAATGAAAAAAGGCCACTGTGGAATCCCATCCAGGACAATCGTAATTATTACTTTAGTTATGGGAGATTATTAGGGATGTCCCGATCTGATCGACTGAATTGGAATTGGCTGCCATTCTGCTGTATTTTGAAGATCTGAAAAAAATCGGCCTATGCCACGAAATCGGGCCAATCCGGTTGTTGTAACTCTGGCCCACACGCCACCATGATAGGTGCGGTAAATGTGCCTCAAAGATGGTTGCCACTTGACTCCCGCCACCCGGATGAAGAACACGACCATGGTGAAGTTAGTTTCACGTTGAACATTGGATATTTGGCTCTGTAGTTGCAGCAGTAGTCCCCCTCTAACTTTTTGTTGTTGTTTGTCAGGACCGTCAATCAATTATTATTGCTTTGAAGAGAGTTGGTCAAAAATAAGTCAAAAATTCAAATCACACCACAAATCTCTTCCCTTGCTGTGCCCAGACTCCTCTGTCATGGTGCCGGGAGCTTGCACGGGAAGTGCCGCCGTAACGGCTGGTTGTTCTAAATCACACCACAAATTGCTGTATAACCGTGTCAAATGATTAGTCCTACCCTAAAAGTATTGTTATGGTGGATGAATAATTCAACGTCAGGATGACTGTAATTCAGTTGGCCATTTATTCGCAGGACTTCTTTTTTTTAGCACTCAGTTCTTCGACAAGACGTTCCTACTTCCTAGTTTTCTTATTCTTCCACCGCCCTCCATAGCTCACACACTCATCATCTTTTATTGGATGGACTTTTATTTCATTAAGGACCTGAGTCACAGAGGTTTGTTAGAAAAGTCAAACAATATTGTTGCTCGTGCTCATGCTGTATAATACAAAAGTTAGTTGCATTATTTTCAATGTTCAAAGTGCTATTTTAATAAACATATTCAATTCCACAAATTCATGTTTGTAGCAAAAGTTGATCACTAAAAAATGATCTGTACTAGATTGGTTCGAATCGAATCAGCTATAAAACTAAAAAAAATCGTCTCAGAAGCCAAAAAATGTGGATTGGGACATCCCAAGAGATTATACCTTTTGCTTTTTCAGTTAGGAGTTCTGTCCAACCATTTTGTTTGTTTAACATCTTCTTGAACCAGAGTAGTCTGCTTGCAAAACATGGACAAGTGGACTTTTGCGCACTGTTTTTTAAAAAAATGTTTTTATTATGGATTTAATATATTTTCTCTATTTGAAGAAAAACATTTTACATCCTTCTCAATGAAGAGCTAGCTAACATACAAAAAAAGCAAACAAATAATATGCCTTTAGACAATTTTCATTCCATTTTATTACATTTGTTTTTTTGTCTTGCTGTTTGAGTTTTTGTCCTTTCTTTTTAAATCAGTCCTGTGTAGCAAGAAAGCAAATTCTGCCTAGTTATTCTTGACATGATGCCATTTCTGCTGTGTTGTTTTAGATTTTATGTTATATTATTATATAATGATATTTGGAAGAGGCACTAGTCGTAAAAGTTTTGTAACATTTGGATATATATTTTTTTAAATCTAAACGCTCCACTTGCTCCACGAGTGCTGAGTGTATAGCAGCACACACACACTTTTTTCCTGGAAGGCTGTGAAGCTCTCAGTATTTCCACACACATGTGTTCCTCGAGCGAGTGAGAGTGTGCAATATTACATAAGACGCTTTAGCAGTGCAGGCAGCTGGTGCGCAGCCGCCAGCATTACAACTTTTCTGGAGGTCCAACAACCTTGTGTTCACAACATAGCCTAAATATCTGCAAACACATCATAACACATGCACGTACAGTAGTGATGCTCCGTGTCAGCACTGCATGAAAGTAGCTGTATTTACTATCGACTGAAAATGAGTCAACACTCTCCCATTATTGTCTCAAACACAAGTAGCAGTGGGAATATTTAGTGTGAGCACGAGTAATATCTAGCACAGCCTTAACTCTCTTGGGCATGGAATTCACCGGAGCTGCACAGGTTGTTACTGGAATCCTCTTCCACTCTCCCATGATAACATTACCGGTGGATTTGGTGGAGGTTGGACACTTTGCTCTCCTCCACCGTCCTTCCTTCTGCTTGAGGATGCCTTACAGGTCTGGGTTCAGGTCTGGAGGAGACATACTTGGCCACTCCATCACCTTCACCTTTTTCATCACTTCCTATTTTGGAAGTGTGTTTGGGCTCCGTATAATTCTGTAAAAGCAGTTTCCCAAGGGCTCTGCTTCACAGTCTCAGTTAATGTTAGAATTCATCTTTTCCTCAATGAACCACAGCTCCCTGATACTGGCAGCACTTAGACAACCGCAGACTGTGACGCAACCACCACCATGCTTGACTAGAGACAAGACATAATTTAACTTGCTACTGCCTTGTGTATTTAGACAATGACTGTGTTCATTTCAGTTTTTTCACTGGATAGCACTACACAAGCTGTACTCTGACTATTCTCAAGCATGTCCAATTTTCTGTAGCATTCATGTAGAACTGTCATAAAATGTTCCACGAAATGCGAGGGCTGTTTGAGAGCATATAAATATTATTTAAGTTAAGTTTCATCGCTGAGGGTACTGACACCCTGCTGAGACCCCATGGAATTTTCCAAGCCACTCCTCTTGCACTTTGGAGATCTTTTGTGGCACCAATTGAGGCTGACTATATCAATTGCTGGACCACAAGAGGGTCTTTTGACCCCCACCACTTCCTGCAGGGTACATGCCTGACATGTTGTAAAGTTCAGAATATTTTAGTAATTCCTTAAAAGCAATGATGTACATTGCTGACATTTTGCAACCTGGAAACATTTGAGAATAGAAGTTGCTGCACAAGGTTGTCCGGCAGTCAGAAAAGCTCAAGTTTCTCCAGATGTTCCTTCAGGCGCCGCTAAAAGGCAGCTTCCAGGCCAAAGATGCTCACCTTCTTGGGAAACAGTATTAGAATATGACTTGCATTCCACTCAAACTTCCTTCAGCGCTGCAAACCTCCAGTTGCAGCCAAGATTGACTCCACGTGAGCTCTTTCTAGTGGATCTATTAGTAGCTGCAAACTACGGCTAGCATGGCGAACTTTCACCTAGACCATGATAAGCACCATGCTTGCCCTCAGACAAAACTCGATTCTCTGCTCGATCTCACTTGTGCTGGCAGCTATTTGTTTGTTTTGACTCTAAATGTAAACGCTATGAAAGTTGTACACTGACTACTTTAACACTAGATTTATTAAGGTTGCGCAAAATTGCTTTCTATGATATTAGAAGATTTAGAAGATATCACTTTAGTCATGTGTTTGACATGTTGCCCAGGCAGTCTTTTTTTTAAAGCAATTAAGAGACATTGACAGCAGCTAATTTGTCCTTTGTGTGTGTGTGTCCTAAATTCCGTCAGATTTCTCAAGAGCTCTTCATCCAAATGTGTGGTAGCCAGAGGCTCAATATTTGACTACTATTTGCATGTGTGGCTGCCATGAGGCAAGAACATTCCTGTCAGGACGACTCGGCTTATCTGCCGACTCTTATCTGCTGCCAGGAGGTGTAGCGGCCCTA
>QODF01000029.1:4798733-4821171 GCA_024372805.1 Oostethus manadensis
CTCCCGGCTAGTCTGCAAAAAGAGTGATAACTTTAACATTTGTCAGTCAGTGATGATGCAATTCTTTTGCATTAAAAAAACAAAACATGAACAACATTTCGTTTGGCTTGTTGTTTCACTTGTTTTGAGCAAAATATGGACTCAAGTACGGGCCAAACACAGCGTGGCGTTTCTGTTTGTAGCGCCGTCACTCGTGTATTGCAGTTAATTGGTTTCAAACCTGACCGTGGTAGGCACATTTCTGCAATGTAGGGTCGTTATTAGAACCCTGTAGACATGCAATACCACCCCTGTAGTCACCTTTACGATCCTATTCTTTGTTTACACCACATTGCTCAACTGTAATGCGCAGGCTATGGGATCACTGCAGGGACACAAGAGACGGCTATGACTTAAACATGAACAAGTTAGCTTGGCATTCAATTCATTCATTCAATCATTCTTTTTTTATGCCGCTTATCCTCATTAGGGTCGCGGGTATGCTGGAGCCTATCCCATCTGGTTTTGGGCGGGAGGCGGGGTACACCCTGGACTGGAGCATTCAATTTATTTACTGTATTCTAAACTTAAGAACATTTCAAAATGGAATGGGAAGAAGGACAAAGAAGCCAAGAACTTACCACTTCCACACTGAATGGAGGGAAAACATCTTTTCACTCTATCATGTCGGACATATTTTGGCTAACCCCATGCAGTGTGACGATAATCTAATGTCACGTCTCAATAATTACACCCGCCCAGTGGCCAGAATACTACATATACCTTTGTCATTAAATATATCTCGACTCATAACTTGCCATAGTCAACCACAAAAGAGCAATTCTTTCTTAATTAATTTTTGAAAACAGTGATAGAGTGAGAGATGACTGATTATCTAAACAATATTTCCACTACACAAAGGACAATTAATAGTACTAATATGAGTAGAATCTGAAACGCTAATGTAGATGAAAGCCAACAGAGGGCGTACACATTTTATCAACGTATGTCATCGCGATTTGTGAGATCGCCTCCGAACTTTGTGTGCCATTTTTTACACGTATTTTACACATACACTTATTATTATTATGATACTTCAGAGTCCAGACTGTGACTTAAATATTGTCTGTACACTTAATAAAGCTTTTATGATGCCTTAAAGTGATTACTCCACTTTTCCATGGAAAAAATAGTTTCTGAAATGGCAACAACTTAGACATTAAGAGTCAAGGAACAGATTGTGCTGTACTTGGAATCCGTTTTAAACTCAGCTGAAATAAAAAGAAGAGACGCATCAAGATGTGATTAATTCAAATGAGTACACAGCCAGTCATGAGCCAGGCTGTTTTGCCTGACAGAAAAAAGAGAAAATGATGGGTCATTACAAAAGACATAAAAGCATACAGTGAAACAAACAGGTGACATTTTATTGTAATGTTAAAAATAACTTTAGTATCGGCCACCTTTTCAAGCTTGAGGGGAGGCTTCAAGGGAGAAAATAAAAGTGTGTGTTGAGTCATCTGTGTGTGCGGTTGTGTGTGTGTGTCTAACGTAACAGGAAGTATTTGCGCCCCCGCAAAGCGGTTAGCAGCAGAGTGCAAGTTACCACATTGCTGCAACTGAAGCATCTGCCACTAAATAAACTTATTGTTGTCTTTTATTTGCAGAAGGAAGGATATTAGATCAACACATTCAAATTGTTGCACAATAAAAGGACCACCTGCAGGGAGGCCTTTGTGTTCTTTGACAATGTGCATACGTTCCTCTTCAGTACCTCCACTATGGAGATTATTTATCTTTTATTTACTTATTTTATAGTGTTTGTGTGCAAGTTTTCTTTCAGGATGTTGCTCCACCTCCAGTTTGTTTGAATTTCTAACCATTCATTACAAATAACAGAAATAGCAATGATCTTTTTCGTGGTTTTAAATGAGAGCATTTTAAATTAAGCGTCTTGACAATGTTTTAAGTCACATTTTAGTGTCAAAAAAGACAAGTCGAGTAAATGGATAGATACTGATACGATACACAGCAAACAGTTAGATGTTGGTTGTCGTAGTTTCCTGTGTCTCCTTCACAGCTGCTACATGAAGGGACAATGACGCCCGTGTGTCGCTTAGCTCACAAACGTCCTCATGCTCCCTGCACCATGTGAATATTGACAGTTGGGAGTTTTGGAGAGAAAACACAACACATCGGCAAACGAGTCTTCACTCTTTAGTTGAATGCTTGTTTAGCCCCAAAAGCTGCAGGGCAGGACCTCAGCATGATGACGTAAACACGTCAGATTGTCATGCAGCGCAGAAGAATCATCATAGAAGACTGTGATACGCATGCCAGGCCAGCAGTTGGCAGTGTCACTTTAGCTGTCTTTTGACTATCTTTTGGTTAAAAAGGTGACGGTTATAAGTCATGTGATTGCGGTGTAGGAACGATTAAGTGTATACGTTTTTCAACAACTTTCATTTGAACCTGCTTATTTAAAAAATTTTTTTTACTTTTCACTCTCAATGGCAACATCCAAAACGATTAGTAGTGATGGGCAGATTGATATCAAAATATCGATACCACTGATACGAAGGTCTCTGATACTGGTAAATTGTACTGGTGAACTTTTGGGTGAGAAGTGATATAATCTAATTGAAGCTATGTTGTGTTGTTGAGAAATTTCAGTTTAAAACATCATATTGTGATGGCAGGAACTACCATCGTTGTAAGTATCCATTTTAGTACTTTTAATTTGTTTTCTTTTCAGCACACCTGTCAACATTTACATTTAAAAATGGTAGATAAGATTTATTCTGGTGCTTCCACCAGCATTTCCACCAGAAGTTATTGTACTGGCTGCTTTTATTTTGAAGGCTACAGGATGCGTTACGTCAATGTTGTCAAGCGAACCGAAAGCTGTGCTGCTCCACCAGGAACCAGAAAATACTTTTTCTCATGAATACTGTAAAAATTCTTCAACCTATTCAAATGGGAGAGCGCCGGGAAACATGGAGCAACCTGTGTGTCTGTCTTGACAAAATCACAGTACAAACTAAGTACATTATAATATAGGGAGAATTCATAAATGAATGAATAAAATTATGATGTCAGAGTAATAAACAATATAGGCCAAAAATAATTCCATATATCTGCATACCAACTAAAGATTGCATTTTTAAACAAAAAGACATAAACAGAACACTATTTAGTGTGTGTGTGTGTGTGTGTTCCTTGAGCCGTGACTTGTGTGCAGGAAGACGTTGGGATATTATGTTTACAGTGCATTTGATATTTAGCATCTTCTAGGTAGCCACGTAACGTTAGCAAACAGTCCTTTTAAAAGGCCCAAATAGACGTATCATGACTGCAGTATTTTGTAGCTATTAAACTCAGGAGCATGGTGACAATTAGTATCATTTAGTACAGGGGTCTCAAACTCACTTTACCTTGGGGCCACATTAGGCGGAGTCTGGCTGAGGCTGGGCCGCAGCCTCAGCAGACATGCACACACGCACAATTTAAATTGTTTAATATATTTTAAAATCCAATCTTCTCAAACTCTTTTTTTTAACACAAAATAAAATAGACAAGTACACTGGAGTAAACCAGTTGTGTGCAAAATGGCTAATAAAATTCTCAATGAGTCACTCAAATAAAAACAATAAACAAAGACAAAAGAAAAGGAACAAGGAGCCTGGTGTAAACAAGTTCCTTGAGTACATCCCTTCTTTGGTAGTCAGTTTGTATGGAACATACTGTACTGTTAACTGTATAACTGTTTTCTGTACAAAACTACTAATAAAACAATCAATCAACACATACATAAACAAATTAAGAACTAATAACTATTTAAATCAGTAAGAAATTTCGGTTTTCAGTAAAATTGCACAGTTCCTTAACCAGAGTCAATGTTTTTTCTGAAAATGGCTACTCTTGCCCACTGTTTACTTCTAGGGACCTGGCAGCGCTTCCTCTCACATAGCGGAGCCACATTTGTTAAGAAAAAGACATGTTTGGTTTGTGGAATATACAGTATTTGAATTCACCCCCCCCGCGTAGGCTACGCCGCGAGATAAAAAAAACAAAACACACTGCACTCTTAACCAGAAACGCGCCATGCGCCATGCGCCGAAAACCCCATCTACTGTCATGCCAAGCACCTTTTTTTCCATTTAACATGGAAGCGGATGGGGGCACGACTACCCCACCCCCACGCAGATCCGACTGGACTCAGACTGCAGACGACACCAACGAGTTCCCCGCGCTTCTTTTATCTCTTCTTCTTATCACTTCTTCTTATCACTTTTATTTATTCGGAGAGAGAGATAACAATACACGTCGTATAATGTCACACTGGGGAGCAACTTAAAAATATTTTTTGGACGTGAACAGCAAGCTAGGACGAATGTTTTCCGCTTACCTACCCAGGCACAGAAGAAAAATCTCCACGGCAACGCTGAGTTCACTTTCACTCATTAAAAAGTGTTTCTCTGCTTGCATCAAGGCCGGTCAATGTCATGCCCCTGAGAGTGTTATACCCCACTGTGATTGGTTGGTTCGCCAGCCCCACACACAACACTGTGCCATTCATATTGTAACGTTGCGCGGAGCACTTCCTGCTTCCCAGTGTCTTTACAAATGTCTATTTATGACACCCTGAGTGAGACGATCGTGTTGAGTATTGACATCCTGCGATTCCGCTGCTGGGATAAACAATTGAGAACTTTGATTGTATTCTTAATATCATTAATAAATGCCTACCTTTTCTTTACGTCCTTGTGAGGGCCGCATTAACATTACATTTTCATATACAGATGGGGGCCACAAAATATTGTCTCGCGGGTCGTAAGTTTGAGACCCCTGATTTAGTATACAGTAATTTAAACATCTTAAATGTTTCTCTTCATGTGTTCTTTCCTTGTTCTGGGTTTCCCTGCTTCTTCCCTCTTTGTTTTCATCTCCTCCACATGGCTCTCCACGCTGTTTCTTCTCATCTCATGATTGGCCAAGAGAAGAGCTTCCTCTCAGACTATTGGCAGGGAGGCAAACATTTGAATGTGTCCCCTTACGTGCAGCAGCAGGCTTACTGTGCATGTAAATGTACTGTACATGTACACTGCAGTGTGTGTGTGTGTGTTCCTAGGAAATCAAGAGTTGAGGAGCAGTCAGAATGACTGACACCTGTTTTACATTCAGTTTGATCATTTGCTTGTAACCACACACATTTATTTCAACTGCCAACACCTCGCCAAGTGTGTATTTAGCCAACTTTTTTTTGCGGCTCTTTGCAGCATTTTCTTTTTTTTTCTTTACTTATTTATTCAAAACGCCTAGCACACATACACTCATCTTTTTAAATCCATACATATCTTCCCCTCTCCGCATCCACTCCCATGGCATTGAAATAGTATATGAACTCAATGAAAATGCATTGGCAGGATCTCAAATGTGCTATTTTAGCCCATTAGGAGTGTGAAAAAACAAAAGCGGCAACCTTGGTCATCCTTTGTAATGCCTTTGTTTCTCAATCTAGCTAAAGATCAAATGTATATACAAATAAACCACATATAAGCATAAAAACAACATATCAATAGAAGAGAAAATGAAACCTATTTGTTACATAGGGAAACAGTAGGGATGTCCCGATCCAATCTCCTTGATCGGTGGCGGCTGCCAATCAGCTGTATTTTGAAGATTGGAAAAGATCAGCTTCCGCCACGAAATCGGGTCGTTCTGGTTGCCGTGATTCTGGGCCACACTCCAAGATGATAGGTGCGATAAATGCGCCTCAAAGCTGAGTACCACTCAACTCCCCCCACCTCCCTTGCCATTGCTATCAAAGGCAACTAATCCGCCGTAAGCAGTTACAGTGTTTCTGTAGGCAGGGTTTCAAATATTTTATACCTTGTGCATGTCAAGCCATTCCATTTCCCTCTCCTTATCCGGGTCTGGATCGCGGGGGCAGCAGTTTCAGTAGGGAAGTCCAGACTTCACGGTCTCCGGCGACCTCACCCAGCTCCACCGGGAGGACACCAAGGCGTTCCAAGGCCAGCTGTGAGACATAGTCCCTCCAGCGTGTTCTAGGTCTTCCCTGGGGTCTTCTCCCGGATGAGATGCCCGAGCCACCTCAACTGGGTCCTCTCGATGTGAAGGACCAGCGGCTCTACTCTGAGCTCCTCCCGGATGGCTGAGCTCCTCACCCTATCTCTTAGGGTGAGTCCAGCCACCCTACGGAGGAAACCCATTTCCGCCGCTTGTATCCGCGATCTTGTTCATTCGGTCATGATCCATAACTCATTACCATAGGTGAAGGTGGGAATGTAGATCGTTTGGTAAACAGAGAGCTTTGCCTTCCGGCTCAGCTCTCTCTTCACCACGACAGTCCGGTACAGCGACCGCATTACTGCGGATGCTGCACCGATCCGTCTGTCGACCTCACGCTCCAACCGTCCCTCACTCGTTAACAAGACCCCGAAATACTTGAACTTCTCCACCTGAGGCAAGACCTCACACCCAACCCGGAGGGTACAGTCCACCCGTTTCCGACTAAGAACCATGGCCCCGGATTTGGAGGTGCCGAGTCTCATCCCAGAAGCTTCACAATCAGCTGCAAACCGCTCCAATAAAGGCTGAAGGTCACAGCCTGATGAGACCAAAAGGACTACATCGTCTGCAAGTTGCAGAGACGAGATCCTAAGGTCACTAAGCTGGACTCCCCCAACACCTTGACTGCACCTAGAAATTCTGTCAATGAAGATTATGAACAGAATCGGTGACAAAGGGCAGCCTTGGCGGAGGCCAACGTTCACCGGAAACAAGCTCGACTTACTGCTGGCAATGCGAACCAGTCTCCTGCTTCAATTGTAGAAGGACCGAATGGCACGTAGTAGCAGGCCCCCAATCCCGTACTCCCGGAGCACCCCCCACAGGACCCCACAGGACACCACGAGGGACACGGTAGAATGCCTTTTCCAGGTCTACAAAGCACATGTAGACCGGTTGGGCAAACTCCCACATACCCCATACTCCCACATTGAGTGCCCGAGTGATCCTAGGAGCTATGTTGTCGGGGGCTTTATGCCCCTGGTAGAGTCTCCCAAGGCAAACAGGTTGTAGGTGACGGGCCAGACTAGGAGTGATTATGAAGAAGAACAAAAACAAGAGGAGAGACCGCACCTCGCCCAGACGTGGGATACCAGGGCCTCACCCTGGAGCCAGGCCTGGGGGAGGGGCTTGCAGGCGAGCGCCTGGTGGCCAGGCCTTCACTTGTGGGGCCTGGCCGGGCCTAGCCCCAAGAAGCCACGTGGGAACTCCCCCCCGCAGACCAACCACCTGCAGGGGCAAGCATAAGGGTCCGGTGCAATGTGATTTGGGCAGTGGTGGAGGGCGGATGTCCGGGCGACCTGGTCTTCGGTGGCCAAATCTGGTTCAACGTACGTAAACTTATGTATGATTTTGGCCATTTGTCAAAACTCTGTTCGCCACCTCCTCCACCATGAAGCTCACCTTGCTCAACCCAAAGGTAAAATGTCATTTTTTATTTTTTATAACAACGACTATGGAGTGTTTGTTCATGTTTACAAAGCTCTAATAATGTTAAAACAGCTTTTTAAAAGGTCATGAACCAGTTTTCTATGCTCTAACTACAAAAATACTCAATTTCTTAATATTGAATCTTACTTCGTGGAAATTCACTTTAACTGCAATAAACAAGAGACAACTATATTGACATCTGCCCTGGCTGCTCAGTACAATATGGCTGATCCGAAAATACGATGGTGTAAGCAGAAGAAGGCTGTGCTTGTCTGAAGAGACTCAGAGGTGGCTAGCCCAGCATAGGTGCCGGAGTTACTAGGGGGGCCACTAAATCGGAAAAAATTTGACCTTCATTATAATTATTAACTCTTAAATTGGAAAAGCTCACATAAACTTAAAGCAATGCCTTAATTACTGAAAATTATAACGCCAAATAAGTGTTTTTTGTACATAGTTTTTAACATAGTTTTATATATTTTATAAAGCTTTGGATTTCGTTTTGTTTTTTAACATATTGTTGTAGCACAGTGTGAATGTAGCTGATGTATTTGACTTATTTGTGAAGCATGTAAATTGGGGGATATGTTAGCTTATAAATAAAGACAATAGTAGACACAGTGCTATTCAATTTCTTTTGTAAGCATATGTAAATTGCTGACGAGGGGGTGCCTTATAAAATCCCACCTAGGGGGCCACATTGGGTAGGGGCGGCACTGATGAAACTCACGTTTTACTATTGACATCTTTTTACACAGATAAGTAACAAGGTACAATTTTTTATAATTAACTTGCTACCCATAGCTTGCCAAAGGGTCAAAGTTGCTTCCACTTTTAGTATTTATGCCTTTATTGAATGACAAATGACCACAAAATAGCATAAAGACAATGACCTCACAGTTTGAGTGGAGATCTCCTTTGTAAATTGCACATAATTTAAATGTTGCAAGTCAGATAAATGCAGATGGATCACATTTCCATTCTTTTTGTCAAAGTACCTCTAATAGTGCTCAAATAGTGCAAGCACTATTTATTTGTTTCAAATGCAAACTTGCACTCGAAATAAATAAATCCTGAAATGCAAGATGCAGAGAAATACTACTTACAATTCTTTGTTGATGCTTTTGCACAAAATGTGAGCTTTGGATACTAAACATTTTGTTAATGTTCTGGAAAAACAAGCCTATTTTAAGTTTTTGGGGGTTGAAAGAACCTATGCAAATTAATCTTACAAAAAAGGTAGGAGTAGCTCTCTGGCATTGTTCATTCATTCATTTTCTATGCCGCTTATCCTCATTAGGGTGGCGGGTATGCTGGAGCCTATCCCAGCCGGCTTTATTTTGTAAAAGTAGCTCTAGGCTAAGCTATCATAATATTATATTTGTTTTTTATTCACATTTAATAATAAATGTTTATGACTATTTGTTTAAAAATGAAATGTTTTGTTTTTATTTAACAATTTTGATCCTGTTTACACAAATAAAGCACTAAAGCAATGTCCTGGTTTTTGCACTGTAGCAGCAAAATATAAACTTTGACAATTTTTTTATTTGTTTTTGTTTCACCCTATCACCGTATTGAGATACAGTATTATTGTTTTGTGAGGTGCCATGAGATTCCCAGCCCTTTTTGTAAGTAGTGCATTTTATGGCAAGTTGACCTCTAACCTTCTATGATGTCCAATCTGTGACATTTAGTCTGAGAGGAGAAGCATGAATAGAAAAAAGGGGGAAACCTATTGTCATCTCTTCTTACACGGAACATCGCACACCCCCACACCCCCACACGTCAGCCACTCTACACTGCTGCTGTCGAGTCCATTGTCCCCCATTGTCTGTTTGATCATGGGTGACAGTGCTGATTACCAGAACACGTTCAAGGTCCAACCACAAAACAGCCTGGACAATAATGAAGTTTCTCACAGTACTTAGGGCCTCCACATATTATAAAGACTCCAAAGACCACCCCCTGCACCTCCTTCTCTTAGTAGCTCACTTTGAAAGTGCAGGCTGGTTATGGGTACCAGTGCGACGCATTTCAGGACAATATGGCTGCTTCTTGGAAAAAACATAAAGAACTGGTTTGAATCCTGTGTGGCCCTAACATGGCCAAAACACATTTTATCACAGAAGTCCATCTGTCCACGTTTGTTCTCAAGCTCTTGTTTCATGGGAAGAATTCACAGCAAGAGACAGGCACACCAGCAGATGCTCTCACATTCTTGATTGGTAGCTGCTGCATCTGCTCATCTGGATTTCTTCTGATGCACGGAAGTAGTGCTGATTTCAGATGAATGTGTTGATGGTATCCACGATTGAGCGGCACAGTGTTACAGTGGGCAGTCAGGTCTTTTCAACCAAGCAGGTGAATGTTATAAAACAAGGGAAATGTCCCTTATTTTCAAATGCAAATATTTACAGGTGTGAATTTGATGGTCAAGCTACAGCCCATTGACAAATGCTAAATAATATCTTTTTAAGACAAAGAAAAAAAAGTTTTAAAATTGTTTTTTTTAAAACTTCATTAATCATGAAATGATAAGAACTTTAATGAACTGAATGTCAGCACTACATAACATAATATACTATAATATAACCTCAGAAGTTCCACAGAGATCCATGCTAGGCCCTCTGTCTGTCACTCTCCTCAGCCTAACGCTGGACAATAAACCCCCTCATTCTAACTGAGAGCCTCCAGGCTTGAGATTTAACATCTGGTGTGAAGCCGTGTCAGGTCAGGACCCTGTCCCTCAACACCTTTAAGACACAGAAGATGTCATTACCCTCCTAACACAGATGAGAGTTGGCATGGAAAAAAACATACATTTGTTTGAGGCCAAAATCCCCATACCAACCAGTTGTACTGTGCACTCAGACCTTGTACCTCCTTGACATACACTTCGTCCAATCTCAGAGGCAAAATCAGAGGTGGAACTTTATGGGAAATCAGGTGTGCTCTGTGGGGGCTTAGATGCAATTGCTTAGCGATAGCTAGACTTTAAACTGTGCGTGGAGGCGTTCAGGAAGTGACATTGATGAGGCACCCTGAGGCACATTTGCCAATAGTTGTGTGTAGGGAGTGGGCGCAGACAAACCAGCTGATCCGGTTGAAGGCATGAGGGGTGGTGGGCAATAAGTGGCTCGTTATTAAAGTCAGCTGATACCTCTTGACATGGCAACTGGCCTGAGATAACATTCTGTTAATGTCATCTTCACACCAAGATGGCCCTAAAACCCACACAGAGTTGAAGACATAGCTACCTTCTTGTCTTCTTCTATTTGTTGGTCAGCTATGATCAGAACATCCTGCAGACGACAAATGGTGATAAACAGCCCAAAGAGCTTTTATCCAATTTTGATGAAAAACGATCTTGTCTTTGTCTTTGCAAGACTTCTACTGAAATGGAATGTCTCCTGATTGGCTGCCTTGGTTGAGAAGCTAGTTGCATTTAACGCATGACGGCAACACGGAAAATTACGGCAGCAATGATGCATTTAAGTCATCAGGCCAAACTGTGTCTCACCAGGAGGTGTTGGGGGTCAAAGGTGGACACTCAAGAGAGAGGACAAGATGCTATTGTTTCCTGGAAGTGGAGCCTTCAAAGACCTTTGACCTGTTAAGGAATTGGGATCATTAACTGGTGACCCCAACACCCAAATCACCCTTTTACCCCCCAAATTACTCCAACTACCCCCGAGCTCCCTGAGGGTGGATTAGGGCCGACAGTGAAGTGGCTCAGGATGGTGTCCCCACTGGATTAGGATTCAGTCCAGATTCTGCCTTCAATGGTGCAGAGCTAGAGTTCAGGGGGGTCAGTGGTTCTGCTCAATGCTCCATCAGCTGGTCCAATGATGGGGGATTTAAGCAGCTTGCCCTTCCTGCCACCCCCTATTTTAACGCCATGTCTGACTCTATCATTGTCACCACTGCTGTCATTGTGGTGCACCTCCCCCTCAGGGCCACCTTCCACTTCAAGAACTGATATCAGAATGCTACATTTTTAATGTAGTGTCCAGTGGACCTTTGTTGTCAAACATCTTTGATTTATTTGGAATTAAAGGGTTTTCATGTTACATAATTAACTGGTACAAAATCGAGCACTGATGGAATTTAGACAGTTTAAAAGCCTTCTCAGCAAGCAACTGGGAACACACCATTTTGTGTGTCTACGTTTTAATGCTAATGAGCAGTGCTCATTGTGGCGTCTGCATCACTTGAGAAAGAAGATAGAAGTCTGCCTACCAGACTCATTGAACCCGTGAGTGATTCACTTGAGTCACCCGTCATAGGTTAATTTCTTTTAATGGCACAATTTTTTTGACTCTCAATTTTTTTTTAATTATTATTATTTTTCATCTG
This sequence comes from Oostethus manadensis, assembly GCA_024372805.1. Taxonomy (NCBI): domain Eukaryota; kingdom Metazoa; phylum Chordata; class Actinopteri; order Syngnathiformes; family Syngnathidae; genus Oostethus; species Oostethus manadensis. The sequence continues at coordinate 4,810,593 of QODF01000029.1, forward strand.
TTGACTGTAGATGATGTACAAGGCAAAAGCTCTGCTGAGGATACTATAAACTATTTTGGTGCTTTTCTGAATACATTTACATGAGGATAAGCGGTATAGAAAATGAATGAATGAAAACAATCGTAAAGGATGCAGGCCGTGGATAAATGGACTCAAAATCACAAGCGTCAGTCTTGTTGCCAAATGTGGTGGAGGAGGACGACTACAGCCATGAGTTGAGTACATCAGAAAAACAAGAAGATCAACAAAATGTGATATGGATGCAAGACTTTATAAAGTAAAAACAGCTTAAGATGGAGATGCAGGAGATACGGGGGTGTACTACAGCACAAACGGACCTTAAGCATTTGCAGTCACACATTCAACATGTACAATCGGAGAATAACAGTCTCATCGAAAAGATCCTCGTGGTCCATGGTAAAAATAAAGCACTGAGCAAAGAAACTAAAGCTCTAAAAAATAAATCAAGAAGTTGCAAGATAAAAATGTTGCGTTATGTGCTGCTCTTAAAGAGGTTAAAAAACCTATGACAGATAATAAAGCACTACGCACTGATATCAAGGCTTTGCAGGATAATATAAAGCCACTATTGAAAGAAAATGCTACCTTGCATGCTGCCCTCAAAGAGGTTTAAAAAACCCAAGGAAGTAAACAATGCATTATGCAACAACATCAATGCTCTACAGGATGATACCAGGACACTATTGAAGGATAATGCTGCCTGGCACACCACTCTGGAGGAAGAGAAAGAAGCAAAGGATAACATTACTGAGCAAATGAAAACTATAATGGATGAGATGGATCAGAATTCAAGAATGAATGATGTGATCCTCACAGGGCTCAAAATTACACCCGGGTCAAAAGATAAGGAAGCTCCTAACAGAGGAGAACCAGATGGAATGAATGTTCCTTCAGCAAAGCAACCGATTGTCAGCTTCCTACAATCAAAGGAGGTGGATATCGATATCAACACTATTGATACTTGCATCCCACTGTACGGCAGAAACACACCACACCTGTCATCACCAAGTTCACCAACAGGGAATTCAAAACTGCACTGCTGAAACAGAGAAAGAACTTGAAAGGCACAAACGTCTACTTAAATGAGCATCTGACAAAACGCAACGCTGACATTGCCAAGAAAGCACGAGACTTAAGGAAGCATGGAAAGATACAAAGTATTGGAGCACCAACGGAAAAATATACATCAAGCTACATGGAGGTCCAGGAGAAGCAGGAGTGCTGGTTGTCAAAGATATAAACGATCTGGATACATACTAAACATCATAGAATCATGACAATAAGGACAAAACAGGATACAACACACAAAAACTGTAAGAGGGATTACATTCAATAATACGCACATTGCAATCAACATTGAAAGAGCACGCTCAACAAAGTATTAAAATCAGGAACTCAAGTACTTACATTTAAAGACACTCACAGTACAACACCAAGACAGCAAGATGTTGATCCGGAAATCAACAGGGGAAGAGGGAAGGAAAGAGGAGGAAAAAAAGGAAAAAAACTTTTTTTTTTTTTTTTACATTCTGGAGATCTGGAAGACCTGGGTTCGAATCTCCGCTGGCCATCTCTGTGTGGAGTTTGCATGTTCTTCTCATGCGTGTGTGGGTTTTCTCCGGGTACTCCGGTTTCCTCCCACATTCCAAAAACATGCATGTTAGGTTAATTGGCGACTCTAAATTGTCCATCGGTATGAATGTGAGTGTGAATGTTTGTTTGTCTATATGTGCCCTGCGATTGACTGGCGACCAGTCCAGGGTGTACCCCGCCTCTCGCCCAAAGCCAGCTGGGATAGGCTCCAGCATACCCGCGACCCTAATGAGGGTAAGCGGCATAAAATGAAATGAAAAATATGATATAGGCATGTATGCGCATGTATGTAATAGATATATGTGTACGTATGTATGTATACATACATACTCTGCTGAATAAATGAATTTAACTGCCAAAATGGAGGATACCCAAAGTCGCCAGGAAGGAATCAGACTTTTGCAACAAAGTATCAGAAGTGTTCCAGAAGAAGGAATAGCTGCATGTACTTCACATCAATATCAACATCATTAAAACCTCACCATCATGCATTCAGTAACAGGCAAACAAAGATGAGGTGCGAGGAAGAAGATGAAGGTAATACATCTGCCTGTGCAGCCACGTTGAAGTTATTCACAATACGTTTCCACTGACGTCACGACACACTACTTTGGTCCGTTCACTGACTGCAGAACACAGTGGGACAACACGACGCTCAAAACCACACATTATCATTGAAGCACGAATGACACAAACATGTTCAGTGATGGGCTTTCTAACAGTGCCAACATTACACTAAGATTTCAGCCAGATTTTGCCTTGTCACTAAAAAACTCATGTTCAAACTTACAGCTCCCACATCTGTCTGACAGCTGACTGACAGATAGTTGGCAGATCTCCAGGATTTATTTTAACACGTGCAGTGAAGCCTCCTTCAAACCTGCAAATTCCAAAGTAATCGCTTTTTCTCTTAAAAGTAGACCATAGAAGTGGGGGAGATAATACATTTTTTTCACATTTGCTGGTTTAGGGACAAACATTACTCTCTTTTCCCCTAAAAAGTCATTTTTGCAGAAAAGAGGAACTTGAAATAATCTCGTTAAGGGGTTGAATGTAAACGCTTTGAGAGGTACCTAAAATGACTCAAAACACACACAGTTTTTCCCCTTTACCTGATATCTTTTTTGACTTTTCTTGGAAAGTTACTAACTGCGGTTGTGAGCAAATGTTGTGTTCATCTGTTGCCACCATTCGTCTCGGAAAGAAAGATCTCTCTGTGTGTCTGCACACACACACACACACACACACACACACACACACACCTGTTGTCCTACGGTGTCCCACAAAACTTTTTTAACCTGTACATGACCTCTCACCTGCCATCTATCTACAGTATCTATCTTTCTTCATGTCTTCTGTGCAGCTGTGTGCAAGTGTGTGTGTGCAGTGTTTTGCACGAGTAGTATTTTATTCATCTCATTGGTGAGATGTCAAATGCTTAAAATTGTTCACACACGTGTTTGTTGTAGTGTGTGTGTGTGCGCGTGTGTGTGTGTTCGGGGCATGTGCAGCAGCAGCTGTGCACTCATCCTTCAGCTGACTGTTGCCATCACGGGCACTGCAATCACTTGGCGCTGCCATATGGTAGCATGCTAACAAGTGTAGCTCTTATTTTACACGCCACAAAAAGTACATCGACATTTGTCTGCTGCTGTTAGAACATTTTTTTAAAAAGGCATTGGTGTCGTTCAAATCAGATGCCTATATATTCATTATGTATTAAACTAAAGTAACGACATCAGCGTGCGCTCACACAGAGCTGTAATATGCATGCCTGGCCTCTAGTTGGAGGTGGTATTGCGCTTCATTTGTGTCATATTTAGGCCCTGTCCGCACAAGAACGTTCTTGGGATTTTTGTTTTGGACAGGTTGAAAAAAAGTCCCGTCCACACTGTGCCGGATTAGTAAACAGTTGCATTCAGAGGGCATCACTGGGTGAAAACGAAGTAATACACAAGAAACACCTGTGGGTGGTGCTGTAAGCAGACATGCAGACGAAACCACCTGACACCAAACTATAGAAGGAGAAGAAATGCATGCACGTGAAGCGGTCATCTTCTGGTTTGCAATGTTCATCTAGACTTACAATGAAGTGTAATCACTTCTACGATGCATTTTGGAGAATAAGACAAAATATCAGGATAATATCCACTGAGGTGAGTCATGTCATTATGGTGGCTTGTCATCAAAGCTCGCTTCTGGTCATGTGACAGCAATGGGGCGACGCCGGGTCTGTGATGTTTCTGTAAAACAATGGTTCGGCCGTCTATACGGAAACGGCAAGACGGGGTTTTGAGATTTTCCCACTCTGAAAGCCTTTTTCAAAAAATACCGAGGATGAGAGGATGAAACGAAACGATAAAATGGTGTGTATATCCCCTTAGTTGACGGGTTGATTGTCTATTTGTGCCCTGTGATTGGCTGGCGACCAGTCCGGGGTGTACCCTGCCTCTCACCCAAAGTTAGCTGGGACAGGCTTCAGCAAATCCCCTGACCCTAATGAGGACTAGCAGCAAAGAAAGTGAATGAATTAATGATTATTTAGTTAACGCTTCTTGTCCTGGAGCGCTACACACAAAAAGCTGAAAATTTGTCAAAATATGCACCCCCATTGTGTTGCCTATGCTATTATTTTTTTAACAACTACATGACATGGTGGCGTTGTTATTAAACGCCAAAGTTATGTCAGATCGACTTTCTGATTGACTGTTCTACAAAACACCCATTGCAACTTTGGGGTGTTGAGTCAAATCAACACCCCATTTTGTACACGCATTTAGGGGACTGACAAGCACATGTGTGTAAAATTTGAGCAAGATTGGTTGACAAACGTGGCCTCTGTCGGGCTAAAGGCCTTGCCATTGCCATCAAAGGCAACTAATCGGCCGTAAGCAGTTAGTGTTTCTGTAGGCAGGGATTTAAGGATTGTATACCTCATGCATGTAATTATCTGATTGTCAAAGTTTGAAAGCACACACAATGCCTTGCGTTCTCCATGTGGAAAATACAGAGGCTAATAAATGCCATTTAAACTGTTAGGGCTATCATGATGCAATTTGGAAGGGATCTGTCCCATTATGTACCATTTGTGGAAATGCACACACACACATGTTCTGGCAGCCCACTTTCACTTCTCTGTCTGACTTTCCATCAACATGTCACATATTATGCTACCAAAGAAGTCAAGGGTGGGGGAGTTTTTGTGACATTTTGCTGTCTTCTGATAAGTCTCCTTTCTTCTCTTTCATCCGCTGAAGATTTTTTAGTAGACGAAACATAATCACATTAGTTTTGGATAGGAGTGCAATGTTCCTCTACACCACAGGTGTTGAACTTAAGGCCCTGGGGGCCTGATCTGGCCCCCTTTATAATTTAATATGGCCCGCAAAAGCCTGGAATAAATGTGCTTCAATAAATCACCTCATCTTTCTTGCTAAATGTATTTGTTCTTTCCATTTTGACAGAAAAATTGTACTGCATACAGCTGCCGTCCTTTTGTCTTGTTGAGCTTTTACAACATCAACGTACATCTCTTAAGATCCTTGCTGACACAAAGGTTACGTTCACACTGCAGGGTAGGATTCCCAATTTGGATATTTTGTTTAAAATCAGATTTTTGATGTGGTTGTTCACATTTCTAGACAAATGCGACTTGTAATCTGAACACAACGCGCCTGAAAGTGACATGCATGTGCAGAAGCGCGACGTGTTTATGGAAGTAAAGACTGCTGCGGCGTGTGCTTCAGTGATGTACGATGCCATTGATTTCATTTCTGATTCGATACTGGCCAAAATCCAGGCTGGTATCGGCGATACCAATTCAATACTATGTGCAAATGTATCTAATGTGTCTGGTAAATTTTAAAAGATAGTGTACAGGATTTCAAATCATAGCATAAAGAATCCAAGACATCGTAGCATACAGAAAACAGAGTTAGATGGAGGCAATTGATTCGCTGTGGCAACCCCTGAAAGGATAAGCCGAAAGGAAAAGAAGATTATTTACCAAAGCAACAATTTAACTCGCTGACCTTGTCATTAAGTTACAGTCTCGTCGTTTGTGATTGTTTTATTCTGGAGGTGAGCGCTGGCGCTGCCCCGGGGATTATGTTGGAGGGGGCGGGGGGTTGTTCCTGTTTAACAACCTTTACAACCCCCCGCCCCCTCCTATAAATTGCAATCATGGCAGAAGAGGGAGGATGGTTGATGTGTGGGTTGGGGTTTGTACAGCACAATCAAGCGTTGCTGAGAGGGGAAAGAGAGAAAAACACCAGGAAGGAATCTCACCCTCACCTCCTCCTCTTCTTCCTCTCATGCCAACGTATCGCTGAAGTAGTCCCATGTCTCTGGGTCTGGCCTAAAAAGATACAAGCATGCTCTCCTGCTAACATTCAGTAGTCACATCCTGACTCTGTGCCGTTGTTGTATGTCCTGCGTATGTAACGACGCCACTTTACTTGGATTAACAAACCTGTTTCCCTACTTCTCACTACAATAAACATTTATTACCTGTACACCCAACGCCCCAGTTTTTGTACGATTCCGTTTTCCTCAAACATTTTTGCTAAATAATTGCTATAATTGTTTTCGTTTAAATGTATTGTTCTACAAGTACTATTGGCACCTTATAATACCTGCACTAAAAACACCCTCATGCCCTTACTGATCAGTGATTTCACCTTTTTACTCGGGGTTCTATGTTTAGTTAGTGTTAGTCCTATGTTTATTTAATGCTCTGTTTACTTAGAATTTTACGTCGCACTGAGTCGCCAAAGAAAGTTCCAAGTTCGTGAATTGTTCACTTACAATGGCAATAAAGTTTTTCTGATTCTGATACAAAAACAAGTGCCCAAACAAAGCACCCTATATCTTGGTGCTTCACTGTGCATGCATTCTTTATTGAGTGCGACAGCTAAACATTTTGACATGGGGCCAAGGAAAGTTGTCAGTGCCAGCAATTAGACAAAGAAGAGGAGAACCATTATTGAACTTGATCTTGCCGGATGTATAGGAAGTATGCACCAACAATGAGTCCCAGCCATTTGTCACATATCTATTTAGCTTTGTTTTCTTCACATAGATTTTTTTATTAGAAAAACTAAGGTTCCAGGGTACAAAATGTAGTCACCCTTAACTTTGATGTGCCTGGGAGGTAAGTCTCTGCACATAAAGCCACTGAACAAGGCCCACTTTGGAGTTTGCATTCCTTTCTAAGAATTATGGTTGACTTAGCCATATTGCACTGAGCAGCCAGGAGAATAAAATTAATAATAAAATACAAGTCAATAAAAGGGGGCCGCACGGTGGCTGAGTGGTTAGCACATTGGCCACTCAGGAGATCTGGAAGACCTGGGTTCAAATCTCCGCTGGCCATCTCTGTGTGGAGTTTGCATGTTCTCCCCGTGCGTGTGTGGGTTTTCTCCGGGTACTCCGGTTTCCTCCCACATTCCAAAAACATGCATGTTAGGTTAATTGTCGACTCTTAAATTGTCCATAGGTATGAGTGTGAATGTTTGTTTGTCTATATGTGCCCTGCGATTGACTGGCGACCAGTCCAGGGTGTACGCCGCCTCTCGCCCAAAGCCAGCTGGGATAGGCTCCAGCATCCCCGTGACCCTAATGAGGATAAGCGGTACAGAAAATGAATGAATGAAATGAAGTCACTAAAATGATGTCAAGAGATCTCCAAAGTATGGCCTGTGGGCCATTTTCACAGTTTGTTTTTTCATTGCCCTTGGCATTTTCTAACAATAAAACTAACCACCCCTATTAACGAGATATATTATTATTATACCAATTTGCTTTGTCACCTGTAACACAAAACTATGATGTGCATTTTTTTCAAAGTGCTTAGCATACAGTATATTCACCTACGCTGTATTGGTTTTAGCATCTTCATTCATACAAATGTTCCCCCGGATTTTCCAACTATCTGAGCACACACAAAAACAACCTGATCACATTCCTCGGGCCTCTGGGAGCCTTATCCAACGTGCACACTGTATTATTCCACCTGTCTAAAACCTGAGAAATTCGAGAACTTCCATTCTGTCATATTTTGTTTTTATATACTGTACATGGGTGTGTGTGTGTGTGTGTGTGTGTGTGTGTATGATTCCAAACAGACAGCAAGGAATATTTCACAATGTAGCTTCCTTTATTCTCAACCTCTGACAAAACAAGCCAACTACCCATCTGAATCTTGTAGAAAAGTCGTGGTTTACAATTTCATTGTTCATTTCTTTTCTTTTTTGCCATTTATATTGTTAATTAGGTATACTTTCATTTCCTCTTGTGACTTCCACTTTCTGTTTTAAAGCAGTCTGTTGTAGCACTATTTTATCCTGCAAATTGACTTGAAATTGATTGCATATATGTTGTATGTTTTTTCTTTTGTTTAAAATTAAAACTAACTCTCAACCGACCTTCTGGTCCCCGAATGCTTCACCAGTGACGGGAGGAGGCCGCGGGGCAGACACAACACACCCTGGAGGGAACGCCAAAGTGTCCTCCTGGAGGAACTTGCAGAGGCGGCCAGGGACCAGCAAGTCTGGACGTCCTTATTGAGATTGCTGTCCTGCCACCCGTACCCAGATAAGCGGAAGAAAATAGATAGATGGATGGGGTCTGCACGTGTGACTTGGATGTTAGTTGTCGTTTTTCCCTGAAAAACTTGAATCTGCAATGCATGGAATCACCAAAGCGTCATTAGCATCTGAAAAGAGGCACGCGTTTGCCGTCTTTCTTGGTGTTGTTGTGACGAGAGGGAGACTCCGCAAAGTCTTCCGCCGCCTCTTGAGTGTGATCGGCTCCATGCTGACATAACACCACTGCAAACTGCTAGATTATCTGTAGAAAGGCTGAAGGAATCTACACTGTAACATGACAGCCTCACATTTCAGTAAGCAATTTATATCTTGTCCAGGGACAAGCCCATTGAAAGTGAACTTGGATATACTTTAAAGTAGTCAGCACAGCTCTACGCTTACTGTGCACTAAAAATGAGTCAGCACTCAGCCATTGTTGTCTAAATAGCTGGCAATACAAGTGAGTACACCTCATGTCCAAATTGTGACCTTAGTATGAATATTTAGTGTGAGCACCATTGTTAACTGCCTTAATCACCAGAGCCGCGCTGGTTCTCACTTCCACTTCTCCATATGACATCACTGGGGAGATAGTGGATACTTGGCCACTCCATCACCTTCAGCTTCCTCACCAAGGCACTTCTTAAAAGATCTTGAAGGTGGGTTTAGGCTTGTTCTCAATTTAGAATTTGGAGCTTTGGTTCAGAGGGTCGCAGTACCTGTAGGAATGAATTCATATTCCCTTCAATGAACCGCAGCTCCTCAGTGACAGCAGCACTCGTGCAGTCCTGGGCCACCATGCTGGACTGCAGACAAGACATAATTATGTTGTTACTTATGTTGCCAGCTATGTATACAAAAATGGTTGTGTGTTGATTCATTTTCAGTGTATAGTAAATCTATACTGCTACCTGATACCTGTACGCTGACTACTTTAAAGTACCTTTCACCAGTTAGAATAATGCTAAAATGGAAGGGCTGTATTCACATTTGTCATCTACATTATCTTGGGCATAGAACAATTGGTTGAGACAACATTAGCATGACCTTTTAGATTCTGTTGTCTTTCGGGTCTTTAATGATGCAAACGCAATGAACCTTTTTGTACTCGTTCGTGTCACTGGGTTCATGCAAAACAGGGGGAGCACCACTCTGCATGTCACACGCAATAGGGGAAATCAAAAACGCCTCCAGAGAGGTTTCAAATTTCCCCTTTGACATCACATTGGTTTCCACTGATGTTTCATGTAAAGTCTACCAGTGACAAATAAAGAAAAAGCAATAGCCGTCATGCTTCTACTATTCTTATTAGTCTGCACGTTTTTCACGTACTCCCACAAACACCATGCTCAGCCATTGCTGCTTTTGGGCATGACATTCAGTGGAGACTGGACTTTCAAAAGCTCATAACATTTTCCGACCAAATGATGCCTTACTTAACTTGTGTGAATGTCTTTCATTTTTAAATCTTGTTTTTGTTCCATTGCTTTTGATAGGACTTACAGACGGTATCCAGCAGCCTTTCGTACACAAACAACTTGGATCAAAAGCTTTTTGTGCTCATGGCACACATCTGATATTATAATAAGGTTAATCTTTGAATGTGAATGACGAACACACAGGAAGTGCATCGCCAGACTTGGCGAGGGCAGCCCCTCTGTCGCAGCAGCAGAGCTTTCTGGGTAATGGCTTGCAGATTACGCTAATGTAGAGCAGCTGCGTCATCTTCGGAAGCTTCCAGAAGCGTCGTAGTTGTTGAGTCACATCCAGGAAAAAGGACATTCCAGCAAGTGATGATGCAGACTGAAAACATCTGCTTTGAATTAAATATTAACTCATGTGTTGCTCCTTTATTGTAATCATTATTTTAAAGTTGTTGATGTTAAAAAATAAATGGCATTCCAACCCCTGCACTGCTGTAACATACCTATTTAGCAAAGTCTGCCAACCTAAAGCATACTAATCGCATACTACTCATACTAAAGCATACTAAATCGCATACTACTCCTACTAAAGCATACTAATCGCATACTACTCCTACTAAAGCATACTAATCGCATACTACTCTTACTAAAGGATACTAATCGCATACTACTCTTATTAAAGCATACTAAATCGCATACTACTCTTACTAAAGCATACTAATCGCATACTACTCTTACTGAACGCATATTACTCGCATACTACTCTTATTAAAGGATACTAATAGCATACTACTCTTACTATAGCATACTAATCACATACTACTCTTACTAAAGCATACTAATCGCATACTACTCTTATTAAAGGATACTAATCGCATACTACTCTTATTAAAGCATACTAATCGCATACTACTCTTATTAAAGCATACTAATCGCATACTACTCTTATTAAAG
>QODF01000029.1:4821459-4920347 GCA_024372805.1 Oostethus manadensis
TAAAGCATACTAATCGCATACTACTCTTACTAAAGCATACTAATCGCATACTACTCTTACTAAAGCATACTAATCGCATACTACTCATACTAAAGCATACTAATCGCATACTACTCATACTAAAGCATACTAATCACAAAGATTGGCTGACTCCACTCCCTGTTAAATGCGTGTAACAGTCATTGAACAGATAAAAGCTGAAAACAAAAGACAAACTAACAATTACAACAGCTAATTTGTTTTTTTTTAAGTTGTTTGGTTTCATAACTATTAAGAAAATGATTACTGACTGCAATAGTCTGGTTTGAACTCTGCTAATGTGGCTAAATTAATACCAGTTGGCTATTTAGCACCAGCTAACACGGCAACGGTGAACAACAAAATGTAGAGTCCAAAAACTCTCTCTAAATTGGATAATAGAGCTATTATTTAGCTTTTTCCACCATGACTTGCTATTCCAAAGGCTAACTAAGCTGACTCAGAGCGGAAAACGCGTATGAAGCTAATATCAGTTGGCACATGCTGACATGGCTACTGCGGCTAACAAGGAGTTCAATATGGTCAATACAGTAGTTCATCATAGTAGGGTAGTATAGTATAGTATAGTATAGTATAGTATAGTATAGTATAGTATAGTATAGTATAGTATAGTATAGTATGTATAGCAGTAGTACAGTATAGTAGGGAGGTAGCAGGTAGGGAAGCGGAGAGGGTTAGACCAGACCAAGACACTCATGCCTTACCCTCCTACAGTACATACAGTCTTGGGATTTGTGCTTGCCACAATTACGAGTGCAATTGAACGCCTCATTGAACGAGTAGAAGCAGAAGCAGAAAGGAGACGGAGTGTCAAGTTGTTCATTGTTGTGTGTGCATCATAGGAACTAAGAAGTAAGTTTAATGATTATTTTGTGCATTAAGGGTGTTTATTTTGAAAATGTCATTTATATTGGTGTTCCATGTGGTGAAAGCATGACTGTTAAACTTTCCCCTTCATTTTAGTATTGAATTAATATGCAGACTTAAACCACAGCGCATGGGCAAAAAAAGTGAGGCTAAAATTGAAGCTATTCAAACTGAAGCATTCTAACATCAAACTGGAATAAAAAAATATTTAAATGATGAATTAGGTAGTTATCAGTGCTCATGTGAAACTTTATCAAAATGTAACCATGTAAAAAAACACACCTAGACCTAGAAGTACTATAACAATAATTAACCAATTATATCAAGATTTTAAGTTAATTTAGATGGAAAGGTTTCCTTTTTTTACGTGTGCAGGAGTAGGGGGTACATAGCTTGTGGTCCATTATGAAGGGATACACAACTGTAAAAGGTGCCTTGCATCAGAAACCTCAGCATCACTCCAACCAGCGTCCGGGTTTCCCGGTGTCTTTAGACGTGACCGGCAACTCTTAAATATGGCAGCTCCAACATGCAGGGAAGACCCATCCACTTTTGAAGTCTTCATCTAGCCAGCCAGCACTCCACATGATGAACGTATAGTGGTTAACGTAGTTGTAGCAGCTAGAAAAGACCACAAAGTGTGTCATATTGCGCTTTAGTGACAAACAATTTAAAAAAAACTTTCTCAGTGAGGTCTGACATTATTCACAAACCTCAGCATACTTTGTGACATTACTCTCGCTGTATCGTTATTATTCTATGCTTTATTTCCGCCACACTTTCCTTTTGGTGACGTGGCGCATCACAATGTTTGACTCTTTTGTCTCTCTAAAACCACAAAGAAGGCAACGCAACAACACGCCTCACTCTCGCGCTCTCCAAACACCTCCCGCTAGCTTTTGGTTCAACATTTGCAATAAATGTGACTGTTTAAATTATTATTAGATTCAATTCCAGAACCTTCCCCTTCTCTCTACAATTGGCAATTTTCATTCGCAACACAATCCAGGTTTAAAGCCTCACACGCTTATTAAACACATTTAAAGTATAAAATGGTACTCACCACTAATGAATGATAATGTAAGATAATTAATGAACAGCTGACATCAGAGTCACGATGTATCCTTAAGCCGGGTCGTCAGGCTAGCGTTAGAAACTAGCCGGCTAGAAAAGAGATTTGTCCAAGCCGCGTCTACGTGCATTTAATTCCAGGAACAACTTACGATCATATATTGACTTCACTGCACGTGATGTGGCTGGATTGACTGTCAACACTTCGCCTTACCAAGATGATGAGGATGTGTGCTCACCCAGGCTGTAGTAGGAAAACTTTACTTGGTGGTGCAGGGGAGCTGTGGTTCATAGAGCGAATTCATAGAGCGAATTCCAGCATGTGCTGCGACACTGTGAACAAGATTTTCAAGGCATTCAGTCAATTGCATCTGGACTGTTCAGGTTGTATGCTGGTGCCTATCCCAGCTGGCTTCGGGCGAGAGGCAGAGTACACGCTTGATTGATCGCCAGCCACTCACATTCACGCCAATGGACAATATAGAGTCGGCAATTAACCTAACATGCATGTTTTTGGAATGTAGGAGGAAACCGTAGTACTTGGAGAAAACCCACGCACGCACGGGGAGAACATGCAAACTCCACACAGAGATGCCCAACGGAGATTCAAACTAATTCTAATTTTATTGAGGTAAAGTTAAATGTAATGATAGTGTTATTTTATTCCATTCCATTCCATTTTCTTCTGCTTATCCGGGTCCGGGGGCAGTAGTCTCAGTAGGGAAGTCTACACTTTGTCACCGGCGACCTCTTCCAGCTCCACTGGGAAGACACCAAGGCGTTCCCAGGTCAGCTGTGAGACATAGTCCTGCCAGCGTGTCCTAGGTCTTCCCCGGGGCCTTCTCCCGGCTGGGCATGCCCGAAACACCTCACCAGGGAGGCGCCCGGGAGGCATCCGGACAAGATGCCCGAACCACTTCAACTGGCTCCTCTTGATGTGAAGGAGCAGCGGCTCTACTCTGAGCTCTTCCCGGATGGCCGGGCTCCTCACCCTATCTCTTAGGGACCACCACCCCGGTCTGCCAGTCCAGAGGTACTGTTCCTGACTTCCATGCAATGTTGTAGAGGCGTGTCAACCAAGACAGTCCTCCAACATCCAGAGCCTTGAGAAATTCAGGGCAAAACTCGTCCACCCCCAGAGCCTTGCCATTGAGGAGTGTTTTAACTACCCCAGTGTCAGTGGGATTGAGAAGGGCGTCAAAGTAATCCTGACACCGACCAACTATATACTCAGTCGAGGTCAGCAAGCCCCAGTCCGCACTGTAAACAGTGTGAACTGGGGGCTGCTTCCCCTTTCTGAGGTGTCGGACGGTTTGCCCGAACCTCTTCGAGGCCGACCGAAAGTCGTGGTCCATAGCCTCACAGTATTCCTCCCACACCCGAGTTTTTGCCTCGACCACCGCCGAAGCCGCGTGGTTTGCCGGTACCTGTCAGCTGCTTCGGGAGTCCCGCAAGCCATCCATGATTGATAGGACTCCTTCTTCAGCTTGACAGCAACCCTAACCCCTGGTGTCCACCTTCGAGTTCGTGGCTTGCCGCCACGACTAGCACCGACCACCTTGCGGCCGCAACTACGACTGGCTGCCTCAGCAATGGAAGCACAAAATATGGCCCATTCTGACTTAATAACCCGGTCCTCCCTCGAGATGCGGGGAAGCTCTGCCGGAGATGAGAGTTGAAGACTCGACAAACGGGAGACTCTGCCAGACATTCCCAGCACACCCTCCCTACGCGTTTGGGTCTGATGATACGACCACAAAGTCGATCATAGATATGCGACCTAGGGTGTCCTGGTGCCAAGTGCACTTATGGACATCCTTATGTTCGAATATGGTATTTGTTATGCACAAAATGTGCTTTGCACAGAAGTCCAGCAACAACACACCACACGGGTTCAGATCAGAGAGGACGTTCCTCCCAACTACGCCCCTCCAAGTCACACTGTCATTGCCCACTTGGGCGTTGAAGTCTCCCAGTAGAACTATGGAGTCACCAGCTGGGGTGCTCTCCAGAACCCCTCTGATAGACTCCAAGAATGCTAGGTACTCTGAACTGCCGTTCAGCGCGTACTCACAAACTACAGTCAGGACCCTTTCCCCAGCCCGAATGCGTAGGGCAATAAGCCTCTCATTCAACGGGGATGACTCCAGCACAGAGGCACCAAGCCAGGGGGCTATTAATAAGCCCACACCAGCTCGCCGCCTCTCCCCTGCAGCAACTCCAGAGAAGAACAAGGTCCAGCCCCTTTCAAGGAATTTGGTTCCAGAGCCCAAACTGTGGGTTGAGGTGAGTCCAACTATATCTAGTCAGAATGTCTCCGCCTCTTCCACAAGCTCGGGCTCCTTCCCCACCATAGAAGTGACATTCCATGTCCTACGAACCAGATTTGGCCGCTGAAGACCAGGTCGCCCAGACACCCGCCCTCGACAACTGCCCAAATCCCATTGCACCGGACCCTTATGCTTGCCCCTGCAGGTGGTGTGTCTGCGGGGGGGATTTCCTGTGTTCCTGAATCGGGCTAGGCCCGGCTAGTCCCCACAGGTGAAGGCCTGGCCACCAGGCTCTTGCCTGTGAGCCCCTCCCCCAGGCCTGGCTCCAGGGTGAGGCCCCAGTGTCCCACATCCGGGCGAGGTGCAATCACTCCTCTTGGTATTTTCCATTAGGGTCTTCTGAATCACTCTTAGTCTGGCCCGTCACCTAGAACCTGTTTGCCTGGGGAGACACTACCAGGGGAATAAAGCCTGCAACAACATAGCTCCTAGGATCACTCAGGCACTCAAACCCCTCCACCAAGATAAGGTAGTGATTCACGAAGGAGGTTATTTTATAAGAAAAAATTTGTAAGGCAAAGAAGTTTAATTTTACAAGAATAAAGTATTGTAAAGGCTCCAAGGTGTCCGAGTGGGTAGCACTATGGCCTCACAGTCAGGAGGTTCAGAGTTCAAATCTGTGTGGAGTTTGCATGTTCTCCCCGTGCGTGCGTAGGTTTTCTCCAGGTACTCCGGTTTCCTCCCACATTCCAAAAACATGCATGTTAGGTTAATTGGCGACTCTAAATTGTCCATTAGAGTCTGAATGGTTGTCCTTGTCTATGTGCCCTGCGATTGACTGGCGTAATTTTACTAGAATTAGTAATTCATTAAGTCTTTTTTGTTTGTTAAATATGGTGACAAATTCTTGGGAAATGGCTCTTGAATTCATGTGTTTTTCTCCTTAATTCAAGTATAGTAAATGTAGATGATATGGCAAAACTTGTTTCGATATGTTTGGCTCTACAAAAATATACACCGCATAAACAACATGGCATGTGCGCGCATGAATTAGTCAGACAAATTTTCCAACTCTCGTTCTTTAATTCCATCAATATCAAAAAAGTGCTGGTGAAAAAAGAACATTTCTTTAAATTCTCAAAAATTCCAATGAACACAGAACCCCCCCCAAAAGACTAAAATAACTTATGATACAATAACAAATGTACATTTTTTAAAAATTGAACAGTATTTTATCCACCAACAAGAAAAGCAACAGACACAGCTGGAACTGCAGCTAGGTGGAGGTAGGTTGTACTCATGCTAAAACTAACTCGCTCCTGTCGTCTGGTCCAAACCTTAGCTTGGACGACGCTCGCCGCCACCGAGAGGTTGTTGAAGCAAAGCGAGATTTCCCTGAACCACCAGGTTTGAACCAGATGGAAGAGCTCAGAAAAACGTTCAATTCTACACCCAAACACACTCGATGCATTTAAGACATACTTTGCTGACAGAACAGCATATAAATGAAGGACATTGTCAAATGATGTAAAAGATCCAATCATGTGTCCAGCTTCACAGTAACTTCCTCAAGCTGAAATGGGGGATGGGAGGCAGATTCTTTGCAAACAGGGAATGTTGGTAAGAGTGAATGTGATATTTTACAACCCAGCTCATGTTTGCTTGGGAAACTCCATCCAGCTACTGACAATCAACTGGAAGTCCATGAAAGAGCAACATGGCTGTCACAATGTTCCTCCCAGAAGAACACCAGCAGGAGGCTTTGGAGGGGCAACAATCAAACTTTGGCTGAGTTCAAGCTGAGAGAGAGCTACGGGATGATGGCTACCTTTGAGATGGGAGGGGCTTGAAGAACTAAAAGTCAGCTTGTTGAAGAACATGTGGAGCATCACATGGACAGCATCAAAGCCAGTCCAGACAGTCTATCAAAGAGGTTGAAAACCATAAAAGAGCTGATGAGGGATCACTGGTTGCTATGGCTACAAGATATCCTGAATATATTCAAGTGTGTTTAGCGTCCTGAAATACAACACAATAAACTGAGCTTGTGTGTGCGTCCTACAACAGTCAGCAGTCAAGGCATCATAATGTGTGTGTGTGTGTGTGTGTGTGTGTTGGGGTGTGTGTGCAAAGACTACATTTGTTACCAACACACTTATCAAATGTCACTTTTGTCCAGGTGAAACATTCTCCTTTCTCCAGTCAATGCTCAGTCTTTGTCCATGGAATCTTTCCTTGTACAAGCCCCGCCCCTCCCCCCTGCACTGCTCCATTACCTGCGGAGCTGCTCCAGTCTGGTTTTCAGTTCTTCCTGTTTGGCTCGAAGTTTGTCCCGTTTGGCCTGTAACCTGAGGGCGTGATCCTCCAGGCTGTAGATGCAGTCTCTTGCCTTTTTCAGGATCACCACCTTCGACGCCTTGTCGTTGTGCGACAACTCAGGCACGTTGTCACGCAGTCGTACAAAGCAGTTTTTCAGCTCATTGCGCCGCTGACGCTCCATCACGTTGTGCGTCCGCCGCCGCTCCTCCTCGTCCTCCGTCTCTGCAGAGCTCCGGGATGAGTGCTGGTCCCTGTGGTGGTTGTGGTAGCGTGTGGACGGTGAAGGGAAGTAGCTGCGGGAGGAATGAGAGGGGCGCGAGAACCCGTCGGCACCACGCGAGCGCTTGTTGGATGAGGAAGGCTGTGGGGAAGCCGGGCGAGGCGCGGCGTAGTTGTGTTGCTGTTGGATCTCAAGGTGGTGGCGCTGGAGTGCGCGCTGCTTCTCATCCTGCTTCTGCTGGCGGGTCAAGAGCTCCACTGGGAGGCTGGACGAGCAGCGCCCCACCGTCACCACATCTATCTCCTCCTCTGTGAGACACAAACACATAAATTAGTGACCTTTGACATGCCGCAAGAACATTAAAGTAGTGACAACTTCCTCTTACTGCAAACACCACATGTCCCAAAGCAAAGTGTCGTTTCATCACACTGCAACTTAACTTCACTTAACTACCATCCATGACAAGTGTCATGGCTGCTGGCCTAAAACACCACGAAAAAGACTTAACTGTAAGCAATGTCCTCATTGACAGCGGAAGTATTTTTTTTCTTAAATTTCTATATAATATGAAAAAAAAGTGATTGTAATAAAAAAAATAGAAAATAAATAAGTTCACCACTTCCAGTGTGGGTAATAGTCAACGAGATGACAGGGATCCACCCGCAAAAAACTATCATTAGACTTAATGGACGGACACACACACACACACACACACACACACAATTAAACTGTCAGTCAGCAGCTAAGACCCACCCACAGTCTTATAAAAACAACATGTCAATCAAAGCGCATCTTACTGGTGTGCAGCCAGCAGTTAGATAAGAAAGAGTTCAAAGGTCGACGTGGGCTCAGCACCACTAAACATTAAGGGCCATGTTTGTTACGCTGCTTTGAACCATGTTGCAATCAAAAGGTGAGAGATAAAAGTGTATGCTTAATCTTACCAGAGTCACTGGACGAGTAAGTGGACAGCTCGCCGCCGGTCGAGCCGTAGTCTGAAGTGGCCTCACTAGGCTCCTGGGTCTCCATCAAGGTCTGGCAGTCCAGTGTGGACCCGGCTATCCCTTCAAAGATGCTGGTGTCAATGTCAGACAGCAGCGGGCTGGAGCCCAGCATGGAGGACACCAACTTCTCCTCCAGAGTCTTGTCCGGAGCCAAACATTGCCACAGGCCGTCCTCGCCACTCTCCTCCAGAGGTGAAGGTGGCCCCCCGGTGGACACCCCGTCCTTCTCAGTACCATCTGAGTGGAAGAAGGCGCAGTTCCAATTGAGTTGCATGTCCTGGTCCTCTAGGAGAATGTCCGACACGTAGCTCAGCTGGTCGCCCTTGGAGAGGGGCTTGCCATCACCGCTCAGGTCCACCTTCAGGGGGGGCGACTGGGGGGGTGTCGGTAGCGACTGGAGGTCCTTCATCAAACTTTGGCAGAACTCTTCATCAAAGAACAGTGGGTCTGAGTAAAGCCAGTCTTGCGACTGGGCAACACTTTGCAACATGTTCAATCTTAGGATCTGGTAGGAGATAAATCAAAAATATAAAAGTTAGAGAGGCACCAAAGGTTGGATCCAAATTTAAAATCCAGTCAGGGCGTAAAACCAAGCAGCAGCACGTGTCCTTGTGAAAGGTAAAGCAGTTCCTCCACACTGTCTGCTGCCTTTTAAATATGTTTACATCTCTTTTCCTCCGCCCACTCTCCTTTGAAGCAAGTAACGCCCTAAAGGACCCCCCCCAAACAGCCCCCCTTCTACTCATGACATCACAGCAACAGCTGGAAGAGACATGGTGCAGACGTTCAACTCCTCTTTGCAAAATTTACATTCTCCCTGCTACACAACGTAATCAACTGCAGAGGTCGGCGGGCCTGCTGGCAGAGAAGAATACTTTGCATTTTTTACACCGCTGTTGCCCTTTCCCGCACGGATGTGGAAAGAACGTAACTGTTCAGACTGAACATTTGCACTGACTCACAGCCTCTGATGAGAAAGTGCAGCAGTGCCGTCTGCGGGGCGTGAAATGTCCTGTCACAAACCTCATGGTGTGTGGGTGTACAGCAGGTTGTGATGCAGAACAAAGCTAAACTGTCCGTGTGCGCTGTGTTCAGGTGAGAGTGAAAGAACGCCTTTATGCACCGTGGCAGGCCCGCAAACATGTCAAACATGCACAATTTACCGCCGACATCCCTCCCTTATCATATTTTCTAGCGGCCGATCAACTCTCTTAACAGATGAAAACATAAATCACCAAACAATGACATGCTTCGTGTGCAAGGAGGCGGTTTACTCAAATGTGAACGTTTCCGAAAGGTGTTTTGCACCTCTTTCAAGACATCCAACGTGGGAGACCCAACGCAGTGCGGCTGCCATTTAAAGCCACGTGAGTTACGGGCTTGGACCCGCCAACCCGAACTGCTGAGCACGCGTGGCTCCACCAATAAGCACACGTTGAAGTGGCTAACTGAACACGTTACAGAAAGAAGCAGCCTCCTTACCGGCACTTGGCAGAAGCGAACAACGTGTAAGAGGTGTTCCTAGGCGGTCCGGTTAAAGTCCACAGAGAGGGTGGATGTGATAATTACTTCGCGATGAGACGTTTTTTGCGTGTAAACTTCAAGTGGGTGCTAGGCAGCATGTTTCGTCTGTACTAACCGGCAACCAGCACACTAGTTTAGTAGGTGTGGTCAGCCGGGCCGCAGCCCTTTTATACGCGCAGCTCGCCAGGGTGTCCCTCCGCGACTAAAAAAACGCGCCAAAACCTTATAACCCACCACCAGCTGCGCCACGCCGATTATTAGAGATGCATATCAATTATTCAAGATAATTGATCGAGCTTTAGTTTGGTTGCACAAGGACAAATCTACGGCAGTGGCGTCCGTGTGTAATTTATTGTATAACTAGCTCTTCGGGTTGGCGGAGGGATATGAGCACAGGGCGTGATTCCAGGAAATGGATGGCGGTAAAAGTGAGGACATACGCACACGTGGATGAAGAAAAGAAGCCGGGTGTCTCTCTGCGGCTCTGCCTGCCTGTCTGTCGGTTTTATTGCCTGTCTGTTCGTCTGCTACACACAACGTGTCTTGAAGGCAGTACGTGTACTCATAGAAAATAAGTACTGTTATTTCACCTTGTAGGGTTTTTGAGCGTTTATGTTGGTCATTATTACTCCCTTCCAAAAAAGACAGTTATAGTCACATGTTTGTATTATTACTTTAACAGAAATCTGAGCCAATGGCCCCTAGAAGTTTTAATGTTTGTTGTTTTTTTAAAAAAATGTTTAATGTTTGAATCTTCAATACATACATTTCAATTTGTTATAGAAAATGAATGAATGAATATGTGCTCAACATATATCATCATTTTCCTAAATATAGGATTTAAATATTTAGTTTAACTGGATTTGTATTAGCAAACTAGCAAGCTGATCCCAATAGAAGCTGCAGTATATTTTTGTTCCATTACGTTTTAGTTAAGTTTGTGTGTGTATATGCACGCCCTGACTTTTTCCTCAACTTTGATCCACTTTTGTTTCCAAAGCTTGCAAAGCACCAAAATAAAGCAGGTTGTGAAAGAGGTGAAGTGTGTGGAGTAGGAATGAATCAACCCTCCCATTTACCGCAGTTCGTCCTCCATCCTCCTTCTTCCTTACATAACGGCTGGGGGACTCGGTCGTACACGTGCTGTCTTGTCTAGCCAATCAGAGGCGTCTCCCGTGCATGTGAGTGCTTGGCATGGTCCAAGGAATTTGGCACAGAAACGCCAAAGCCTTTCAAGGACCATCTTATGCATTCATGGAGCATTAAAAAGACGTGTGTGTGCATGCGCGTGTGTGTGCGCGGGCGCGTGCGTGCGTCCCAGCATGTTAAATAGTAAAGCATGAGTGTGCTTCTTTTGTGCACCATAATAGATAATTGCAGTCTTGCAGGGAGTCTGCCACATGGAAACTATTTATTGCTGGGTGCAAATGCATTTTATATCTCCAGCAAATGCAGCGCGATCCTTCCAATTAAGACTAAAATAAAGGCTCTCCCGCGTTCCAGATTTGGGGGCACAAAGCAGTGATGTAGCATAGCAGCAGCAGGGGAACATTCTGTGGCAAACCCTGCACAAAGGGAGGCGGTGCAGTGAAGAAGTGGGTTAATGTGCCACCTACTGGCAGACTGGCCTGCTGATTCACTGACTTCACTTGACTCCTGTGATGCAGAGGCTTTTCCACATCACTTCTGCCTCAAATTATTGGTGGTTTCTCATATAATCCATTCGATCTTTGACTCATGACTCCACACGTCACATTTTAAATACCACTGTGAGGCAGTCAGTCCAGGAATTTTGGATAAGGAGGAAAATGTAACGGGATTTCCCACGGTTTATTGCCTTGTATTCAGTATACAGTTATATAGATATAGATATAGATATATAATATCTAATGCTTCATTAATCTTTAGCTACATTTATACAACAGCTCTTTTCTGGGTGTGCATTACACATTACAGTATAAATACCGTAAATGCTGTAATTCCATTCCGTTCAATTTTCCGGGTCCGGGTCGCGGGTGCAGCAGTTTCAGTAGGGAAGTCCAGACTTCCCGGTCCCCGGCGACCTCTTCCAGCTCCACCGGGAGAACACCAAGGCGTTCCCAGGCCAGCTGTGAGACATAGTCCCTCCAGCGTGTCCTAGGTCTTCCCCGGGGCCTTCCCCCGACTGGCCATGCCCGAAACACATCACCAGGGAGCCGCCCGGGAGGCATTCGGACTACATGCCCGAGTAAATGTTGTAATATATACCTAAACCTCAAATAGGGCATGGTATTAATTGGAAGTAGGATATAAGTGGTGATTACTATTTCCTAAATTAAAAAACTCATTACATAATACATAGCAAACTGTTTTTTTTTTACTTCAATAATGATTTGGAGTGCATGAGAAAGTGGAAAGGAAAACAGCGCTTTCACCATATGGTCATAAATTAACAAGAGCTGGATAAAGCTGCTGAATGCTGAGCACTCACGATACTCCCAATACATCTACAGCCATGTTGTGGAGTTAATTAAAAAAAAAGACATCACAAGGTTTCCTACAGCCACAGCTGTTAATTCCGATGTTTATTGCCTGAGCTCTAATTAGAGACCCAGGTGGTTATTTATTTTTGTTCACTATGCACCTTTTGATTGTACATAACTGGGTGGGTAATTGAATTGAGGCGTTAAATGGAACCTTCACCATAATATTTCACCATAACAGATCTTTTTTTCTATTTATGTGTCATTTTATACCTGGTTTCAGGAGGCGCAGCAAAATGATAGATGTTATGGATGCAACTGCCTGAACTGGCAAAGGTACATCTATACATGTATGCACTTGCTGCACGGCTGTAGACCATGCAAATAAAAATGTGACTCTCATAAAAATGTGATTTTGCTGAGTTCTACAAAGAATTCTGGACTAGACTGGCACCAACTTTCTACAAAATGTTATAAGAAATAAAGGTGAAAAATGAAATGCCTCCAACTATGAACTTAGCTAATATTACTCTCTTATTAAAACCAGGAAAAGACCCCTCACTTCCATTTAGGTACGGCCCAATTTCCTTAATTAGTGTAGATTTTAAAATAATCAGTAAAGCTTTGGCCAGAAGGATAACTCCTTTCATAATCCATCCAAACCAAACAGGTTTTATTAAAGGTAGACACTCCTCAACTAACACACGTAGATTAATTAACCTCATAGATTATTCTAACAAACAGAATTTAGAAACTATTATCCTTTCTCTAGATGCAGAAAAAGCATTTGACAGGGTAAAATAGAAATTCCTATTTAGGACATTAAATAAATTTGGGTTTGGCCCATATTATATTGATTGGATGCTAACCCACATGCATGCGTGAGGAGCAATGATCAAACTTCTTCCAGCTTTAGCCTTCACAGAGGCACAAGGCAGGGCTGTCCACTGTGCCCTTCACTGTTTTCCATATTTATCCAGCCCTTAGCAGCGGTCATCAGACAACATGAAGAAATCAAAGGGATCCGCACCAGAGAAATGGATCACAAAATAAGTCTCTACGCTGATGATGTATTACTTTTTCTCCAGAATACACAAGCATCTCCTAATGCCATAATACGGACAGGGAATATCAAATATTTGGGTATAAACATTTCACCCAAGTTGTCAGAGCTGACACACTTGAATTATGTTCAGCTTTTGATAAAAACTAAGGGTGATATTTTGCGGTGGAGGCGTCTACCCATATCACTCATGGGGGGAGTGGCTGCCGTCAAAATGATGGTTATACCGAAAATGAATTATTTGTTTTCAATAATACCCACCAAACCATCCTCCAACTGGTTCAAGTCACTAGACTTACACATCTCTAAATTCCTTTGGAAAGACAAACCATCATGTATCAGCTTAAATACGTTAAAACAAACCAAAGGCAGGGGGGGTTTAGATCTTCTAGACTTTTCTCAGTGTTTCTTAGCCAATCAACTGCAATATGTCTGCAAATGGCTCAAACTGAGTTATCCAAATGAGCCATGGCAAGATATAGAGCAAGCACTGTGTGACGATCTAGCAATCTGTGATCTACCATTCATCAGTTCAACCATTAAACATCATAAATGTTACAAAAGTATGAACATCAGCTCCACTCTGACAGCTTGGTGGGAATTTCTTAAAATAAACAAATGTTCCCTCAATCCATGTAAGCTTACACCCATCTGGAACAACCCTGAAATCCTACAAAATAAAAGAATGATAAACTCTTTCTCAGTGGAAAAACAAAGGGATAAAACAATTAAATAATATCATAGTGGAAGGAAAATTTGTGTCATTTGACACACTCACCTCCCAATATGGAATCAGCAGCACCAAACTTTTACAATACCACAGAATTAAATCTATAATAGAAAAAAATACACGCCCAATCAATTGAACCTGCAAATGCCAACCAAGGTGGCAGAATTCTGTAACGTTTGCATCCCAAAGTTATTACAATTATAATATATTATATAATATATTATAATATTTAGGCTTAACACTAAAACAGAAGATCTAATACACCTACCGATTGCAAAATGGGAAACAGACCTACTCAGTAATTTGGATCAAAACACATGGATACAAATATGTTCAAATACATGGAAAAAGACAAAAAACCTAAATCTACAGCTAATTCAGTTCAAAATTCTTCATAGGACTCATTATACAGGACAAAGGATGTTCAAGATGGGTCTCACAAAGTCAAATATTTGCTCACAGTGCACAAATAACTCTGTTGATAACTATATACATGCTGTTTGCTATTGTGCACCTGTCCAAAGGTTTTGGCTTCAGGTATGTGAGGAGCTGTCCACATGGTTCAGATCGTTTTTTTTATTTTTATTTTTTGTGTGTGTCTTGTCCAGCATCATAATAGCTGAATGGGAGTCAAGCTGCCTTTAAGTGCTGAGCAAAATTGCTTTGTCAAGGGAAACTTCATAATCCCAATGAGTCTCCTTTGAAATTTGACTGCGTTTATCATGAATGTTGTTGAGCCACATTTACATGCCGGACCTAATCTGAAAAGGGATGGGTGGGGGGTGGGGTGCAAGGATATAATAAAGGGTGCAGAAGAACCTCACAAACATATTTCAACCATATTATAAACAACCATGATAATCACAATATCAGCAACCAACAGAACAGTCACAGACCAAAATGAGCAAAAATACAGGAAAAGAAAAATAAATAAATAAATAATAATAATTATAAATATATATACATATATACATACATATACCCATATATATACAAACACATATATATATGTGTACACGCATACATACTGTACACATACTGTGCACATACACATATCCATGCAGTACATACATACATACACATACCGTGTGCATATATATGTATACACATACATACATACATACATACGTACTAATAATAAAAACATGAAAGAAAAGCAACGAAAAAATCAGGTCTGGTGGCTGGGCTGGCTGGGTGTGGGTGGGGCGGCGCTCCTGGGCCCTGGGTTCCAGAGGTTGCCTCTACCCGGATGTGGGAGGGGGGGGTGGGGGGCGTATCTACCCCCCGGGGAATCTGGGTTGCCACGGACTGGACGGGTGCGCGTCCCGGTGCCGGATTGATGCCTTGGCGGACCAGTGTTGGGGGAGTGTGCGTGGGGTTGGACGGTTGTGGGTTTGTGTGCGCGAGTGCCGGGGTGTGTATGTCAGTGTGTGTTTATGTGCACGTTGGCTGCGGGGGGTTGAACGGAGCAGGTTAGCGGGTATGTAGTGTAGTTAAGTGAGGGCTGCGGTGTGGTGGAGTGTTGCACTGGGGGCAGTGGTGGCGGGTGAGGTGTGAGACTGTACCTGAAGGGTTACTGCTTCTCCAGGTGGTGGTGTGTGTTTCACGGGTTCCTTTTGGATACGGTGAGGGGATGGCCGTGGTGGTGGTTGGGGGTGCAGGCCGCCGGCTTTCCTTCAGCGGCGTACCTATCGGGGGTTGGTCTATGGTGGCTGGTCCTGGGTATTGAGTGTGGCATCTGGGAGAGGCTGCCTCCAGCCTGCGGTTGCTGGGCGCCCGGGGCCTATGGACGGCCTTACCTCGTGCCGGCCCCTGCCCCGTGGTTGGGCCCGTGGAACAGTGGTGCCGATTGCCTATTGGCTCATCTTCTGGGAGGGACCTCTTTTCCACCCAGTCCTACTATCCCCCGGGCCCTCGCTCCCCCACTCCCTGCAAACAAGCACATAGGATTTTGGGAAGTGAGCATGTTCCTTGGGGGTATGGTGAGGGGGAGTCACAAACATGACCTCCTTCTGTGGTGCCCTGGGGAGCCACAAACTCACCAGTTTTAATTACACTTACTCACTATACATAGACTAACAGACACCTCACACTCACTTTTCGTAGTCGTGCTCAGCAGGACTATGGTCCTGCCCATAGTGTCGCGCAGTCTTGGAGTCTCGGATCCTCAATTGTAACTGCCTACACACACACACACACACACACACACCTCACACCTCATAACACTCTTTGTTGGGTGGGGGGGGGGCGAGGATTTGGGGGTCCTTTTACAACCTTGTTTCCTGGACGCCCCCCGTGGCTGGGGTGGGGTTGAGGGTGGAGTGGGTCGGTTCGGCTCCGGCGTTCAGTTGGCTGCAATGTCGGGGGGTGCGTGTGTGTGTGCGCGTATGTGAGTGTGCGTGTGTGTCTGGGCATAAGGCTGTGGTAGCTACTGATGGGGTGGCGGGCCGCTGTGGGATTCCCGGCGGCCGGGTACCACCCCGGGCTTTGGTATGGTGCTGTGTATTGAGGGAGATCGCGGTGGTGCTACTTGCTGCATTGGGGGGGGGGGGTGCAGCTCCAGGTGCAAATGTGAAAATGTAGGTGTGTGGGAGAGTTTGGTGAAATATTGTTTGGAGAAATATTGTTGAAATATGTTTGTGAGGTTCTTCTGCACCCTTTCTTATATTGTTGGCTAAAAGGATCCCATTGGCCCAGTGAACTTAGTACTCTAGAAAACTAATAGGACACATGACCACGGGGGTGCGAGACAGCAAGGAGGGTTGGGGTGGAATTATAGCCGTTCACCATGGCTGCCTACCACAGCTGTGATCTCATCCTTATTAGGGACTCTCCGGTCATGTGCTTTTAATAGACCACTTCGTCTTACCAAGATGATAATGATGATGTGGGCTCAACCAGGCTGTAGTAGAAGAACTTGACTGGTGGTCTGGTATTGCTACAGTATCTCCTAAAAGTGAATAGAGCCCTCACATTTCAGTGAGTATTTTAATTATATCTTGTCAAGGGAGGATACTACAGAAAAATATTTTTTCATAGGTACTGCTTGTAAAGCATTATAGTTTTAGAAGGCACTTAAAATGAGTCAAAAACACAACTATTATTGTCTTGTTGGCTGGTCATGGTTTATGGCTGCATAAATGCTGCTGGTGCAGGGGAGCTGTGGTTCATAGAGCTAATTCCAACATGTGCTGTGACACTGTGAAGAAGATTATCAGGGCATTCAATCCACTGCAATGAATGCCCCGAGAATACAATGACCTGGATGAATGAGAATATTTACAGGCACTGTGAAGCAGAGCATGAACCACTCCCTTGGGAAACCTGGCTGCATGGCATCCATTGATCCACCCGCTTTTTATGCCGCTTATCTTCATCAGGGTCGCGGGTATGCTGGAACCTATCCCAGCTGACTTTGGGCGAGAGGCGGGGTACACCCTGAACCTGTCAATCGCAGGGTGCATATAGACAAACAACCATACGCGCTCACAATCACACCTATAGACAATTTAAAGTGGGCTATTAACCTAACATGGATCTTTTTGCAATGTAGGAGGAAACCAGAGTACCTGGAGAAAACCCACGCACGCACAAAGAGAACATGCAAACTCCACACAGAGATGCCCAACAGAGATTCAAACTCAGATCTTTCAGATCTCCTGACAGTGTGGCCAACATGCTATCCTCTCAGCCACATCTACGGCCTTGATAGATTTCCAAAATGACAAAAAAACCCAAAACACTTCCAAGATGCCTTCTTGAAAGTGAAGGTGATGGAGTTCAAATTGAGCAGCGTAATGTTGGCTGTGATAAAAACCCATTTTACACTATAAAAGATAACAGCACATGGCTAAAAAGTATTGCTGACAAGACATTTCTCCTTCCAAGCAGAGACAGGGTTTGTTAGAACTTCCTGTTGGAACAAAGTTTTCGTGCCAAGCAAGATGCCAGCTACCACTTTTAGAGACAAGCAGACAGACAGATGGACGTCTCAACTTGACTCACGTCTGAAGTTGCTATAACTTCCTCCTTAAAAAAATGGAAAATATATAACATGATTTCAAATACATAGAGAGGACTTTTTGGCATGAATGTGACTCACACCAGGGTTCTTGTTTAGTTAAGAGACCCTGAAAAACACAACAGACAGACAGTGAATCACTGCAAAACTTGCAAGGGTCTTTCCAGCATTTGCACATACAGTATCTCACAAAAGTGAGCACAGCCCTCACATTTCAGCATTTTATTGCAGTGTGTGTTCTCAAGGCACAATACTATGGAAAGTTAACTTGGGTATACTCTAGAGCAGGAGTCTCCCACCTTTCTCATGTGAGATCTACTATTACAACTCATTATTGTAACAGTTAAAATAATACACAATTAAAATAAATTTTATTTTTATAGATTATTTAAACCCAAACAAATTACAATTTAAAAATGCTTGTTTTTAGTATCCAATCTCTCCATCTGCATTTTGTGTTTCAAAATGTATTTCTAGTTTATTTCATATTGACTGAACCTGAAAGAAGACCAGGCCCGCGAGCACGGCATTTGGTCGTGGGAAACTACCTAGTGCCCATGGGCACAGCATTGGTGAGCCCTTCTATAGCGTAGTCAGTGTTATAGCAGTAATATAGCAGACTTAATAACCACTGAAAATGAGTCATAACCTACCCTAACATAGTGCTTCTCAAATAGTCTGGCAGGTCCCCCTAGGGGGGCGTGGTGAGTCGTCGAGGGGGTGTGGGAAGCAGGGAGTACTTGAACTTCACAGCTGTCCGTTTTGTTGCATTTTCCTGGTTTCAGTTTGTACAGTACAGACAAATTAATAGATATGATCAGTTTGTCAATAGTATTTCAAATGGGGGAGGACATTTCTGTCCCCTGGGGGGCATGACAGAAAATAACTGGGAACCACTGCCCTAACCCTTACCTTATTCGTCTAAGTAACACAAGTGAGTATACCTCACAGATCTATGTTGTCCAAAGTGTGAATATTTAATGTGAGCACCATTATTATTTACCCCTGCCTTTATCCTCTTGGGCATGAAATTCATCAGAGCTGCACAGACTGGTACTGGAATTCTCTTCCACTCCTCCATAATGACAACACTGGTGGAGATGGTTGGAGATGTTAAACACCTCGCTCCACTTAAAGATTCCCCACAGGAAGACATACTTGACCACTCCATGACCTTCACGTTCAGCTTCCTCAGCAAGGCACATGTCATCTTGGAGTTGTGTTTGTGTTTTCGTTATCATATAGAAAAACTGACACCCAGTTTCCCAAGGGAGGCAATCATGTTCTGCTTCATGTCAGACGCATGTAGGAATTTCTCTTTCCCTAAATGAACAGCAGATCCTCATTGCCATCAGCACTTGTGCAGCTCCCGACTGATGCTACCACCACCATGCTTGATTGTAAGCAAGGCCCATTTATCGTGTTACTTTCTTGTGACGCCAAATATTTAGACAATAATGGCTATGTGGTGACTCATTTTCAGGGTATAGTAAATATGTGCACTGACTACTCTAAAGTACAGTATGTCCACGATTGCTCTCTACAGTATTGTCCCTTGATGAGCTATACTGTAATAAAAATACTTTCTGAAATGTTAGGGATGTACTGTGTTTTGTCAGACACTATACGGTCCGACTGTATGTTTTGGACTGAGTGAGTGTGTCTGAGTACCAAGAACCTCTTGCCTGCTGTGGAACATCTGCAGCTACATTGCATGTCAGATGGTCTCCAAGAACAGGAAGTATGAGTTCTCCCTTTCACGCTCGTGTTGAGTTCAGTGTTTGTGCAAAGCCGGGAAACATGGAGGCGGCCCTGCCACTTGTCTATCACGTGCCGTGAGGACGCCACGTCAGCGGTGTCAGCGTGAGCGAGGATGTCTATGCACTGACAAGAATCCATCTTTCATCATGGGGGTTTTGTATTCCATTCAGGTCATAGTTGAAACTTTATATCAGACTCGGAAATAGCTACACATTTTTACACACTTCAAATGTCAGCCGAGGACGTAGGAAGTATCCCGCTTTTTTCCACTTGAACATAAACATACTATATATGACATAATATACTAGTGTTGCATTTACATGTTATCCATCACATTTAACTCTCATACAAACCTCAGATATTATTATTATTATTATTTTTTTTACTATTTGTGATTCCCACACCTAGTGTGTACTGCTTTCGGAGCATAAAGTTCAATTTACAGTTCTATGGTCACCATCACATTTGTGTTATGCGACTTTAAAGGCATATTTTTCACACAAATGTATTTGAATACCAAAACCTACGATTTCAGGGCCATTTGCCTTTTACGTTCCAGTGTACAGTCATTCCGCGTTTTTAGAATTTTGCAAGA
The DNA here is from genome assembly GCA_024372805.1 of Oostethus manadensis. Classification (NCBI taxonomy): domain Eukaryota; kingdom Metazoa; phylum Chordata; class Actinopteri; order Syngnathiformes; family Syngnathidae; genus Oostethus; species Oostethus manadensis. The sequence continues at coordinate 4,841,406 of QODF01000029.1, forward strand.
TAGGATTCACTGTTAAGAAATTGAATACATTAATAGTTACAGCAAGAATACCTATTTATGACTTTTTAAATATGTTTTTAACACTATTAGAGCTCTGTAGAGATGAAATAACATCCTTCTAGTCACCTTTACATTCTTATTATTTGTTGTTTACACCACATTGCCACTTTTATGCTGAAGGAACTTCAGATGGCCGCTAGCTAGCAATTTAGCGAAATAACAAGCTCGTGAACTAACCAGTTAGCCTCAAATTTGAAGAAGATCTGAAGAAGATCAAAATTGACCACTTCCACACACATTTAGAGGAGAACTTTTGTTCACTCTATCATATCAAACATGCCATGGCTGACTTTATGTCTTCATGCAGTGTTAAAGAAATGTAATGTAAGGTAATGTCTCATTGTTTTGTGTCATTACATTCGCCTGGTGACCAGAATACTACAGTACATATCATATCACTTGTCATTTTTATATGTTTTGACTAATAGCTGACCATACTGTAGTCTGCCACGTGACAGCAATCATTTATTTATTATTTCTAAAAAAAAACCACACAATATAGCGAGAGAATGATAATCAAATTGTGAAATTGTGAGGGATGACTGTCTCTTCAAATGTTTTCATTTATTTTTGTTTTCAGTCATAAACTCCTCCCTTCCAAAATGACTTTTCTTAAATATGGGTGACTTGCGTTTTATTAGCTGCGTGGTCATCCTCAGTTCATTCATTCTTTCACAATTTTAGCCTAGGACGGCATCTCTCAACATTTGCACACAACCTTTGAAGGAGACCATATCTGTGAACACTGTGGTGTCATTTACCATTATTGGGTGTCAGGGTGGCGCACCCCCGAGGGTCAGAGTCAGGTGTCAATCCCTAATGAAGCTGCAGACAACACATTCCTTCCCTAAATTTACAAGCAGTGTCGCCTTTCATCCGCCTGACCCGGAGTTACATGCATGGTAACCTAGTTGGCGACATAGTAGCACATTTATTCCCAGGCCAGGGTGTAGGCCCTGTTCACACAGGAATGAGCCTGAGATTTTTTTTTTGGTGGGCTGAAAAAAGTCCTGTCCACACTGTGTCGGATTAGCAAAGACTTCCATCCAGACTGGAACGGATCATTGAGTGAAAATAATGTAATACATAAGGGACACACAGACAAAGACAAACAGACAGTACCACATAATGCACCAAACTACTGAAGAAGAAGGAATGCATGCGCATAAAAGTCTGACGTCTTCCGGTTTCCGAGGCTCATCTAGACTTACGACAAAGTGGACTTGCATCGAAGTCATTTTGGACAATAATACAACAAAATATCAGGAGAATGTTGCCTAATGTGAGTCATGTTCGTCCAAATATTCAGATATTATGTTGGCTTGTCGTCAAAGCTCACTTCTGGTCACATGACAGCGACGGATCGGTGCCAACATTGTTTCTGAAAAACAACGATTCAGCCGTCTTTATGCGTCTATATGAAAACAACAAGCCACCGTTTTTAGATTTTCCCACTCTGGAAGCCATTTTAAAAGAAATACAGTTTCAGGGCACAAAGAATGCACTTTCCTCCTGTAAACTTTCATTGTGGATAGACTTATAGACGCTTGCATGTGGGCAGGGCCACTTGCTACAGGTGTGAGAGGGGACGTGGTGTTAAAGGAAACCCGTAGGGTTAACATGGTTATATATCTTACTGTGGTTATAATACTGAGCAACTTCAGGACTCTCTATTTAAAAGGTATGCGTGCGTGGTAAGCCCTCCGAACATGGGATTTTGTGTGTCTGTTGCAGTAATATTAATGAGCTGTGTCTCCAAGAAGTGCACTTTAGCACAGGCTATGTTTTAAGATGTGTAGTGATGCCTGTATTGTTATGTTTTGTTCTTTTACATTGCTGTAGATGCATGCATGGGGCGGGCTTATCTAACTTGGGAGGGTCAGAGGAGGTATCATGTCCATGAGAGAGGTGGTTTTACCATCTGTCCTGTTGCAGTGGCTTGAGACGTTGTGAGGGGCAGCCGACAGTGACCATGTTTCAGCTTTGTTGGCTTTCTGTGTCATTAAGTAAATAAAGGTACTGTTGTTGCTCACCTGCCATGTTTATTTGTTTGTCTGCATGTTTTAGCCTATTTCTTTGACGTGGAAAAAGTGGCAAATGACATCTGTTTATTTGTGAAAATCCATAGACAGCCCTAATTAGAAAATGAAAAATTAATGTGTGTGTAATAGGCGACCTATACACATAAAATACCAAAATTTGTTTTGAGCGAACTGAGTGCCTGTAGTTGACTAAATGACTGCTGACGTATATGCAAATAAAAATAAAAATATACTATGTAATGCAGCTGAGGGGTCTGTCTAAAAATTGCTTTTGATTCTTGGAAGATCACCCAGTGAACCTAAAGTGGGGGCAGGGGATGCTCTCAAGTTCCGTCCGGGTCACGGAGAAAGGAATGTTTGTTTGAAGTATGGCCAAATATGGCTAAGAGGAGTTCAAATGTGGCCACAGCGCACACAGAAATTATGAAAAAATATATTTTTTATCCAAAATGTCTGTCCATGGAATAAAAGAATACACTTCCTGAATGTTCCATTCATGTTCTATGTTTACACTTCAATTCATTTACTTGATCTGAGGCCAATGGAGGCCATGTTGGCTTCTCAAGTGCACCATTGACATTGTACTCATTAGAATAACGTCCTAGTAGACTGCCCCTCTGTTTAAAGATTGGTCAATTTCAACAGGAAGAGTTGTGGTCAGGAGTGTTCTACTGCAGTTCTGTAGGTGGCAGTGGGTGGAGCTGAATGGTGTCTTTGGTGAGATTTCATACATTTTATTACTTTAATGAAATACATTGGCATTGTTTTCACAGTCTTTAATATGTAAGATACCATAACAAAACACTGAATTTACACTGTTAGCTTACATTTAAATTGCAAATAAATACCATTTATAGATTTATATAATAAAAAAAACACAAAATAAAATCCTGTAAACAAGGGAACATATAATCATAGCAATAAATTATAAATACAACAACAAACATCAAACAATTTAAATATTTTACACACAATAACTTCATATACTGTATAATCTACATTTACTTAGTTGTTATCATTTGTAGTAATATAAATTTATTTATTTCAACAGTTAATAGTAAATACTAGTTTAATAAAATTGTATTGAGGGTAAATGGTGGCCTTAGCAACTGCGTATAATGCCTAATGGACCAATAAGCTGTGACAGTGGTGTGAAGAATTTCATGAAGAACAAATGTCTGCAAATATGTGACTCAATAGTAGGAAAAATAACCAAAACTTGGGTGTTTTATAAGCTTTTTCTTGATAGCCCCACAATATTGTCAAAACAAAAAAGTGTATAATTGTATGTCAGTATATAACCAAACCAGAAGTTTAACTTATTGTGAAGGGGGAAAGCATTACCCCCTCCCCTCACAGTTTCTTGCACTTTTTTAGTGTTTAGACACAAATGATCAGGACCAGTCCAGGGTGAACCCCGCCTCTCGCCCAAAGTCAGCTGGGATAGGCTCCAGCATACCCCCACAACCCTAATGAGGATAAGCGGCATAGAAAACGGATGGATGGATAGACACGAATGATCGGCTTTGAGACCCAGCGTAGTCACATGGTGATTCTCGTTGAGCTTCATCTTATTCCAAGTGGATCAAGGAGCAGTCTTCAGAGGTGATTTCACCATCAAGAAGAAGTGAAGAGGAAACAGATGCCGAAGCTTTAGAAAAGAGTCATAGTGTGAATGATGCAACGAACTGCAAAAGCAAAAACAATTGATACTGAATATTGAGCATATGAGTGGACGTATGAAACTTTCGCTGTCCCTTTTTTGTTCTTATCCTAAAAATAAAGTCCACTCCACCACATTACCCCCACTGTCCCATTCCTTTTTTTCTTTGTCGTTCCTGAAGTTCCTAGAATCTCCCGCTGTTCTACTTTCACTAATGTCTGCCAGCTTGACACTGCGGTCAATCTGGGACGCCGGCCTGTGCTTGTCCGTCTCTCCACATGGAACTCACATGTGAGAGTGGGAGCGTCTCATTGGCCCTCTGAGCAAAAGTCTGGCTTCTTCATTGGCTGAGGTCTGGTCCGTTTGGGCTCTCAGAGCCTCGGGTACTCTTTTTCTTAAAAATAGAATCTCCTTCTCAAAAGAGAAGAAGATAGATAATAATATCTGTTTCAGTTAGCATTTTTATGTCAGTGTATCTTGTCAAGAGACAATACTATAGAAAGCAAACTTGGATATACTAGAGTAGTCAGTGAATAGCTTTTATAGCAGTATAGCATTACAATTCACTGAAAATGAGCCATCTCACAGACAGTAATGTCTGTATAGCTGGCAACACAAGTGCGTAGCAAGAAAATAATTTCTTGCAGTCAAGCATGGTGGTGGTAGAATCACACTGCGGGGCTGTACGAAGGCAACTGGCACTAAGGGAGCTGCGGTTCATTGTCCTGTGACATTGTGCAGCATTGCATGAGTGCCTCCTTTGGGAAACTGGGACGCATGGCGGTTTTCAGATGAATCCAGTATTCTCAAGGGTACTTACCTGATCAGAAAGTTTGTTTTGTAGCCTGCCAATCTTTATATACCATACTCAATGTATTTGTGAGCCATTAGAGCAGCTGGAACAGCTGCATAAATGTGGAACCATGCATTGTGATCTCCAGCGACATCCGGTGGTTCATGTACAGTGACGCCGAAGGTGGACCTAGGCAGCTACCCTGTGGAATCCCATAAGCACCTCTTCCCTCTTCCCTGATGTTTGGTATTAATGGGATGATCATAGGACATTGAATTGTGAAGTGTGTTCCAGGTAAAGGGACGCTAGGAGAACGCGTGGATGTTTTATTGTTACTATGTGTCAGCCAGGTAATTAACAGTTGTCAGACTCAATGACCGTAATAAGACCTTTTGTCCCCGGTTTATTGTGGACTAAAAGATGGACGTGGCGTAACAATGCTACTGTTCCTCACTCAGCTCTCTTCTGCACAACTACTTGCGACACAGGCACTGTACCGTTCGCCACTATCACTGAGTACAAGAAGAGGAAGAGAGCGGTGGCCCGATGAATGACAGAGGCCCCTTCTTCTTTCTCTCCTATTCTTCCTGCTGCTGCTCGCTCATGAATGAAAGGTTTCCGAGAAAATTGAACAGCGATGTGACAAAATGTTTGCAGAGTGAAGGCATACTGCTTACGCTTCATGCTTCCTGTTCGTTCAGTGTCTATCAGTCAATCATCTATCTCAATCTCCCTCAATCATTTATCTAACTAAAGCACACACATACTAGAATGTAGTGGTTAAGTAACTGTCAATCTCCAACAAAGTGCGTGGCGCTATTGTGCACTTTACCCACTTTGTTATCCACTCGTTCAACACAATTGCTGCCATGTATCACATACAACACAGAACATTAAGGGGTGGGACAAGAGGGCACAAATGTTAGCAATTCTAGCATAGCCACATGAGGTACAGTGCAAACATTACACTCACATTTTACCAAGCAACATTGTGCTTGGTTAACCTATTTGCTGAAGAAAAACTAAGGATAGTTGGCAAAGCTCCTGGCTTTATTTTAAGATGTGTAACCAACCCAGCTTTTTTTTTTTTCCCAAACCTGCTCTTACCTAGCCAGCGGCAGGTCAGAGGCAGTGTCATGACTGAGAAGAAGGAGGTATATACAGGCTTTGGCGATGCATATTAATGTTAGAACATCATTAAAAAGTAACTTTTTCTTCTAATTATTTTTATTTTATTTTAAAAAAAAAAATAATAATTAATTAAAAATAGAAAAGTGTGCTCCTAAAAGTCTGAATTGTCCCAATGAAAACTTTTGGCTTTTGGCTATGACAACAGGGAAACAAACGCCTGTGAGTCAGAAAGAGGCGCTCAAGCTGCTCTGTGGTTGTTATGGTAATGCATACGTGACAGAAAGAAATGGTCTGTGTCATGAGTTTTCCTCAAAACTTTACAACGGGATGACAGAAAAATCGATGCAGATTCATATAAAAGTGCAGCTTAAGTATTAAATCCACCTTTTTGGCCAACACAGTCCACTTGCACTGGGGTCAAATGGTGGAGTGACCCAACAGGTCCAGCGGTTGGAACAAAAGCGTGATGCAGCTTGTGTGGCACTTTGTAATGTATTCAGCATAACTGTCACTGGATGTGTGTGTGAGCAGTATGTTGTTGCTGATAGCGCACTCAGGATGAACAGTGTGTTTTCTGTTTGCTGTTGATAGTCAGAATAAACTTATCTGTTCTCACACAGCCGACTACTGATTACACACACGCAAGCAACTGATTTCCTCTCTATTATGACCCACTCGTATTCAGAGAATTGGTGTCCAAAGTGCGGCCCAGGTGACATTTGCATTCCGTGGCTGTTTTTTTTATTGGCACACGTACATTTAAGTGATCTTTTACAAGAACCAAAAAAACAGCAAACATACAAAAATCAGTTTAATTTTTAGAAGTTAAAATATTAAGACAAAAAAGTTGTAATCTAACTAAAAAAAAAATTAATTTGGCGAGAATCACATTGTGATTATGAGAAAAAGTAATGTAGTGGTGCAAATTTTAAATGTGAAATAAAAATGCATATTTAAGTTATACTGTACTGTAGTAAACACACAAAACAACAAATAAAGTTGTGAGAGTAAAGTCAAAATATGAGAATAAAATCAGAAATTGTGAAAATAAGAATAAATAACAAGATTTAAAACAAGCTATTTTAAGAAAAATTAAAGTAAAAATAATTTTTTTCTAACGAGAAAATAGGTTGCAATTTTACAAGCATTAACTTGGAAAATTTTGTCATTTTAGTAGCACAGAGTGGAAATATGAAAGGAACAATACATTATTTTTAATTCAAAATATTATGAGAAACAAAGTTGTATTTTCTGGGAAATTAGGTTTGGGGAAAAAGTTATAATATTATGGGAAACAAGTACAAATATAATGGAAATTAAATGGCATAGAAAGGCGAATTTTTCCAAATGCATCTAATGTAGATTTTAAGAGAGTTTTAATGGAAATAGTCAATCAGAAATTGGTTTTACAGCCCTTTATCGTGTTTTTACTAAGCAACTTTGATTAAAAGAAACCCTAGCAGACGAACTTGTATTGTCCGACACACTCGGAATGATCGAGATTGCTCGACAATTTCCGACACCTTGACGTCAGATCTGCCACAGACGAACACGTACCATACAGGGCACACAATCACAGTGTGCTTTTATTGTGCTTGGAACTTTATTTTCATGTGGTTTTATTCCATCCACTCATCCATTTTCTTCCGATTATCCGAGGTCGGGTCGCGGAGGCAGCAGCCTGCAGACTTTCCTCTCCCCGGCCACATCATCCAGTTCCTCCGGCGGATCCCAAGGCTTTCCCAGGCTAGCTGATAAACACCGTCTCTCCAGCGTGTCCTGTGTCTTCCCCGAGGTCAGACCTACCGGTCGGACGTGCCGTGAACGCCTCCCCAGTGGGCAGCCTGAGCCACCTCATCTGGCTCCACATCACAACCCAAAGCCATAGGTGAGGGTAGGAACGTAGATCAATCGGTAAATTGAGAGCTTTGCCTTTCGGCTCAGCTCTCTTTTCACCACGGCAGACCAGTGCAGAGTCCGCATCACTGCAGACGCTGCACCAATTAGTCTGTCAATCTCGCGTTCCATCCTTACCTCACTCGTGAACAAGACCCCGAGGTACTTAAACTCCTCCACTTGAGGCAGGACCTCATCCCAGACCCGGAGATGGTACTCCACCCTTTTTCGAGTGAGAACCATGGACTCGGACTTGGAGGTGCTGATTCTCATCACAGGCGCTTCACACTCAGCTGCGAACCGATCCAGTGAGAGTTGAAGGTCACGGTTCGATGAAGCCAACAGGACCACATCATCTGCAAAAAGCAGAGACCGAATCCTGCAGCCACCAAACCAAAACCCATCAACGCCCTGGCTGGCCTAGAAAATCTGTCCATGAAAGTAATGAACAGAATCGGTTACGAAGAGCAGCCCTGGCGGAGTCCAACCCTCACTGGAAATGGGTCCGACTTATTGCCAGCAATGCAAACCAAATTCTGACACCAGTCATACAAGAAATGCACCCTGCAGTCCCCCTTTTTGAAAAGCAGGACCACCACCCCGGTCTACCAGTTCAGGGGCACCGACCACAAATTCCACGCGATGCTGCAGAGTTGTGTCAACCAAGACACGCCCACAGCATTCAAGGCCTTAAGGAACTCCGGGCGGATCTCATCCACCATTGGGCTTTGCCACCAAGGAGCTTTTTGACCACCTCGGTAACCTCAGCCCTAGAGTACCCAGGCACTGCTTCCTTGTTGGAAGACGTGTCAATGCGATTGTGGAGATCTTCAAAGTGTTCTTTCCCACGGTCCTCAACATCTCGAGTCGAGGTCAGCAGCACAGCATCCCCACCATACACGGTGTTGACTGGGCACTGCTTCTTCCTTCTGAGACAGCGGATAGTGGTCCAGAATCTCAATGAAGCCAACCGTAAGTTGTTTTCCATGGCCTCTCCAAACTCCTCCCATGTCTGACCGGGATCCTCCACCACTTACCAACAGGTTGCGATCGATTGACAGCTCCGCCCCTCTCTTCACCTGAGTGTCCAAAACATGTGGTTGCAAGTCCGACACCACAACCACAAAGTCAATCATCAAACTGCGGCCCAAGTTGTCCTGGTGCCAAATGCACATGTGGACACCCTTATGCTTGAACACGGTGTTCATTATAGACCATCTGTGACGAGCAGAGAAGTCCAATAACAAAACACCGCTTGGGTTAAGATCAGGGGGGCCGTTACTCCCAATCATACCTCTCCAGGTCTCACTGTCGCTGCCAACATGAGCGTTGAAGTCACTCAGTAGAACAAGGGAATCCCCCGAGGGAGCACTATCCAGTACTTCTTCTAAGGTCTCCAAAAAGGGTTGGTATTCTGAACTGCTGTTTGCCGCATAAGCACAAACAACAGTCAGACCCCTCCCCCCACCCGAAGGTGAACGGAAACTACCCTCTCGTTCACTGGGTTAAACTCAAACGTACAGGTTTGGAGCCGGGGGGGGGACAAGAATGGCCACCCCTGCCCGTCGCCTCTCATTGCACCAAACACCCAAGTGGAATGAAGTCCAGCCCGTCTCGACAGGACTGGTTCCAGAGCCCTTGCTGTGCGTTGAAGTGAGTCCGATTATATCTAGCCGGAAGTTCTCCACCTCACACACTAGCTCAGGTTCCTTCTCCGCCAGAGAAATGACATTCCACGTACCGACAACTAGCTTCTGTACCCAAGGATCGAACCGCCAAGGCCTCCTCCTTCGGCCGCCACCCAGCTCACTTAGCACCCGACCCCTTTGGCCCCTCCTATGAGTGGTGAGCTCATGGGAGGGGATGATTTTTTTCGATTTTGCAAAAAAATGGTTTATTGTGCAGCTCCAAACTGCACAAAAGGTACTCGCCACAATACAAAAGAAAAAAATGGTAAACGGTACTTTGCATTTCCAGCTGATCCAACGCATTTAAGAGCATCTGGCTCAAATTCCTCCTTCTTTGCCATGACTGGAGAATAGTCAGAACAACACATTGAAATTGTCCCCAACGTTTGTGGAGCACACCGCTTGTCACATTGACACCTAAAAAGAAAAATAAATAAATTGGTAAATGAATATGCTTGGCATGAAAAGAAAATCTGCAATCTTTCAAAAAAGGAGCTAGTAAAAACGTGGCCTGGTAACGAAAGCTTATAGATGTTAGCGTTTGTTTTGCTGGGCTAGGACGGTTTACTGAATGATGTACATGTACCGTATGCGTATGTAAACAAAAAAAATGGCAACTTGCCAGTCATTGTTTCCTCCTCTATCTCTTCCCCCTCAACATCATCACTGGAAACATCTTCATCCTCGTGTTCCTGGTGTCCGACTGCTTCAAACATACAAGGTTGAACCTCCAAATGCGACTTGCTATGGACCAAAACTTCCTCGAAATCACTGCTTTCTTCATCACTCGACTCCATGTTGACTACCTCGGCTGATTATGACTAGTAGTAGATATGACGTCATCGGCTCGCCCCCTAGCGGTCAACTAACTATTTACTGTAAAGTTCCTGTGGGTGCAAGTTCACATTTCTGAATTTTTCAAACGTGCATAACTTTATATATAGGCTTGCTATTACAACCAAATTCCGTAGAATGATTTGAATGGGCTTACATATCACACTGAAAAAAAAACAGGCATTTAAAAACACTCTTTCCATGCCCTTTACGTCATATTACTACAAAAAGAAAGTTGACAAAGATTAAGGTAGGAAAACATTGAGATATTTTGAACACTTACTGTCAAAAAGCTGAGATGTAGTCTTTTCTTAAAATTTCTGTTTTATCTGTTCTTCTTAGCATACCTACTGGACATGTGTTGCTCTACAAAATATCAAAGTGGCCGTTGCATCCTTTCATTTTTCAGTATGTAGCACTTGGTGGAAAAAGTTTGGACACTTCTGATTTAGAGCATATTATATTTTTGCATATTCTTCAAGTCCAGGGTGTATAATTTTCGATTCCTACTGTATAAAAGCAAGTATTTGCATTTGTTTCATGAAGAAGGGTCTGGCCTAAGGAGATCAACACCTCCAAATATGTGCACAATTAGCCAAAACTTCCTCAGGCAAAATAAGACAAACAACAAATTTTACTAACTGTGAAAAAAGTAATTCAAAGTGATATTAGGGATGATCACAAAGCCATCCAACATTTTGAGGAGCTCTCCTCACCGTGTCTCAGAGGTGGTCAAAGATCCCACCCACCTTCTAATCACGAGGTGGCCAAAGAACAACAACATGTAATTATCTTCTGAGACATGTCGTCTCGCTCATATCTCTTGGAGACCATCATTGGAGGGCTTTACTGGTCATTAGACGAGAACAGCAAGCTGAGAGTGCAGCAGGGGGTTCTTTTACATGTAAAAGTGAGGTTAGTGTCTTTGATGAACACCACAGAACCACATGGGGGTTGATCCCACAAGTAAACGCTTTCCCTCTTTTCTCCTTCCAACGGCAGACCGAGGTGAGGCGTGAGGCTTGTTCCGGTTAAAATTCCTAAAGGGAGAAAAAAACAAATGAGAAAAGCTCCACCCAAACCACTGGAAGCAGTGGCTGGTGGTCTTTGCGGCGAAATGCTACTGAATATTTAGAACAATAGTTACAGGCCCGCCGCATTCCACGCCACCTTCCCCTGTTCCGCTTGGAATATCCAAACCAACAGCAGCTTCTCATTGTGGTCAGATTTGAAATTTGATAAATCAATTGTTGTTGCTGAAGCATTTCTTTCTTACAATAGATTATGGTTTATAGACAAACATAGCACCAATTAAAGATGAGGATACCCAAAATGGAGCCCTGTGGAACTCCTTTCACCAGATGTGGGAATACTATTTTGAAAAACACATATTTGGATGCATTTTGGCATGAAACGTATGATTTTACATTTGTTTTATGTGTTTTTAAAGATGGACATTTTCAAAACTTCATCCTTGGTAAAGGATTTCCAAAAGTCAGTGTTCAGAGTTTGTGCGTCTTGTGTCGTTTTAAACGTGCCAAACAATCTAATTCATCTAAAGTAGTGATTCCAAAATACTGTGCCGCGGTGCACTAGTGTGTCGTGAGAGATCATCAGGTGTGCTGTGTGTAATGGTCATGTCCCAAAAGTATTATTTATTTACTACAGATATTATTATTGCTATATGTGTTCATCTATCATTCATCGAAGATTGTTCATCTACTGTTCATCTAAGACAGCAATGTATAGTGTGAGGCAGAACAATTAAATGCACAAAAAGGTACATAAAAATTAGCTTGTGTATTTATTCACATTTTTTCTTTCGATTTTAGATATTTCTAATGTAAAATATGTGCCTCGGCTTAATAAATGTTGGGAGCTATCACCTAACAACCATTCCATGGCATGTAAGACATGTATTATACATTAGTAGTTTAATATACTGATAAGTTATCCTGTTTTGTGGTTGCATCTGGCCTATTATTAGTATAAAAATGCATGTTTAAACAAATTATGTATTTATATTTTTTGCCTAATTTAATCATTTTCAAGGATAAAAATGCTTAAGTGAACTAAAATACAAATACAAGGCATTCAGAAGCACCATGCAAGTCTTCTCCACTATTACTTCACTAGGTGTCAGTAATGTTGCTGTAATGTTTGGTGAGCTGCACAAGCACCAAACTTACTTGATCGCTGAAACAACAGGCTTTTGAAGCAGGTTTGAATTATCTGATGTAAACCACACCAAGCAGAAACTCAACACAGAACCGCTGATGTTACTTCCTGTCCATCTCTCACTCATCTTAACACTTATTTATACAGTATATTGAATAGTTTATTTACTATTATTATGCCTACTTTATTGAGTAATGCGAATGCAAAGGTGACTATAGGTGGGCTATTTTATGTCTAGAGGGCTCTAATAGTGTTACAAATCTTATTTAGAAGGTTATCAACAGATCTACTGTATATGTTCTAATTAGGAAAATATTAAATTTATAAATAGGAACCTCTTCTTGGTCTGGAACCAATTAACCGTGGGATTACTGTGTCTCCAAATTTGTATTTGTATAGAAAAAAGACTATCACGTTGTTGTTTTAGGTTCCACCACGTGACTGTCCCCCGTCTTCTGTTCATCACGTGGCTGTAGACTTTTCTCAGGATAGGCTGACATTTGTCTTCCTGGAATTTAGGGAAAAGTGAGTGTCTGTCAGCGTAAGTCTGTCATTACGCTCTTTGGCCAGATCCTGCGGCGACGCTGCCAGAGTCGTAATTTGAGGGGAAGGATGGGAAGACGACGACGAGTCCTCTGTCTGTGTGACTGTAGCAACAAAGAGAACGTTTCTCACTTGTCTCATTTTGTCCCACCTCACAACTGAAGGGTGGGTCCTCCTGCAGTCAACTGCTATTCTAAGGAAAAGCTGCTAGATACCGTGTCAAAGCATTTTACTGACACCTCTCTATTGTTACAGTTGTCAACACATCTTATTCAAACTTTAGGGGCTTTGGTTCCGTCACAATTTCTATTTTCTCCAAATTAGAAACGGAAAAAAAGCCAGGCATAAGAAAGAAGAATGATATACATACACAATGATATCATTTTACAATGGCATGCAATATACAATATATGGACGAAAGTAACAAGGACACTATGGGTTGTGCCCTGGAAGACTATTATAAAACAGATATGCTCAAAGTTGTATGGCCATAAGACAAATTTGCTAAGTCCCACCCATGTATCTGCAAGGATGAGCAATCTTGCTCAAATTTGACACACTTGCTTGTCTGTCAGTCCTCTAAAGGTGTGTACCAAATTTCAGGGAGATTGGGAATTTCACCCTGAAATTACAATGGCTGTTGCGTGGAGCGCATTAAACTGTGTGAGAAATGTCATGTTAAGCAGACTTTAGGGGGTAAAACTTTGGGATTTAATAACATGTAGTATATTTCTTGCATAGACAGCACTGTAGGGTCCACGTTTTGAGTTCGACGCACCATTTTGTGTTTTAGTAGTAGAAGACAACGGAAGAAACAGACAGAGGCACGCCTTCTGGGTTCTACCCACGTGCGTATCTTTGCTCATTTTTTACCGCCATCCATTTCCTGGAAGCATATCCTGCGCTCATGTTCCTCCGCCGACCAAGCGAGCTAGACCCTGGTTGGATGCTAAATTACAAACACACACTTTGCTGCGGGTATTCTGATGAGGGTCCAATGGAAGGGGCGATGGGTGACTTTATTTAATGGATACGCCTCGTTAAGGTGAACGGGCGGTTTTGGGGTTGAGCATTTTGGCGCGATTTTTTTGGCCGCGGAAGGAGAAGGGAAAGCGCACAGATAGAAGCGCTGCGGCCAGACTGACCACACCTACTTCACTAGAGTGCCAGTAACCGGTTAACGCACGAACAACGTGCTGCCTTACTTCCACTTGAAGTCTTCACGCAGAAAACTTCTCCACACGAAGTCGCCATCACCTCCTGCCTCTATGTGGGCTTTTAAGTGCTGCTAGGGGTATTCCGTACACTTTGTCATCTGCCGGTAAGGACGCCGCCTCTTTTTCCAACGTGTCTTGACGTACTCGCAGGCTATGTTGACATGCTTTAAACGCTAACAGAACTGGCAGGGGTGTCCCGGGCTGGGCGGCTTCAAAGATGGCGGGTATTCCTCCCGTGCGTAACCTCCTTAGGAAACGTTCACATTTGAAACTGCTTATTTGCACACCAACTATATCAGTATATGCAATTGTTTGGTCTCTTTTGTGTTTTTCATGTGCTAGGGAGTAGTTCGGCCTCCGGTAAATCGTGAAAAAAAACCTAAAATATATAACTTGTAAGGCTATTAGGAGGCACGTCGGTGTTTAAGTATGCATGCGCGTCATGCTTGTGGGCTGCTGGTCTAATGAGTCGTTTAAAAAAAAAAAAAAAACCTCAGACCCGTACAGTGCAGCTTTGTTCTGCATCACAACCTGCTATACATCCACACCCCATGTGGTTTGTGACAGGACCCGCACACCCTGCAGACAGCAGCGCTTCACTTTCTCATCAGAGGCTTGTAAAAGTCATAATTTTACAAGAAAAAAGTTGTAATTCTACGAGAATAAATATTGTAATATTACCTTTGACCAAGGCTGAAGGTCACATAAGTCCCCTGTTTTTATATTTGTCTCAGGCAATGCCTGTAACGACATTGTATTAAAATAAGAGATTTTGAGAATAAAGTTGTAAATTTCCGACTGTTGTCGTAGCGAGATGTGAGATGATATTAACCATGTTAACCCATGCTAATCTGTTTAGCACGTGTAAAATTACACATTTTTTCTCATAAAATTATTCTCGTATTTTATTACTTTTTCTCGTAAAAATACATGTTATTTCTCGTAAAATTCAGAGAAAAAATGTCATGACATTAAGTGTCAAAAATGTCAGCGGGAAAGGAGTATAGTTCTTCAGGAAGCAAGGAAACTTTCCTCTTCAGGGAAGCTTTTATTTACAATGGGACACTAAAACAGAGCAGTTGGACACAAACAGATAAGCATGGGTTAGCATCATCTCACTTCCAGCCTTCCCTGCCCTGCCACCTCAACGTAAGGCACCCCTCTTTATAGCGATCTTCGGCAATGCCTGGAACATAAAGTTACGACTTTTGGTCTTGTAAATTTACGTCTTTACTCTCGTAATATTACGAGTTTTCCTCATAAATTTATGACAATAAAGTCAAACATTTTAGTCATTAGTCCTAATGAATAATTTCCAGGTGTTGATCAAAAGAAAACCTGCACAGTCTCTTCCCTCCGTGGCGCATGTTTGAAACTCCTGTTTTGGAGGTGTTTCATTATCGGTCTTTGTAGGTGGCATAAGTGTCTCCCATTACGTGCAGTAATGAACTGTCTCAGCTGTTTTTATATCTTTAGTATATATCTTTAGTATGCACAGTAAAAGGAAAGGCATGCGTGTTAATGTCTCACATAAGGATTGTGGATGATGGGCAAAATTCCAAAAAGTGCAGTTTTCCTTTAAGATGTTTTCTTTTCTTTCCTTGTAGGAACAATGTATATTATGGAAGAAGGCATGGAGGAAATGCCTTATGTCTCTTCTTGTTTTGAAGAAGAGCCATACCAAAGTTTGACGGACCACCAGTACCTACCGACGGCCCCCCAGTGTCTTCCCTTGAGGGTGGGCCTGTGCGGCGGGGGCAAGCTCCTCTCCAAGGGCGACCAGCTGAGCTACATGTCGGACATCCTGCTAGAAGACCACAACATACAACTCAATTGGAACTGCGCCTTCTTCCACTCGGATGGTGCCGAAAAGGAAGGGTTATCCACCGGGGGGCCACCCTCACCTCTGGAGGATAGCGGTGAGGACAGCCTGTGGACGTGCCTGGCTCCGGACAAGACCCTTGATGAGAAGCTGGTGTCCTCCATGCTGGGCTCTAGCCCGCTGCTGTCTGACATAGACAGCAGCATCTTTGAGGGAATAGCTGGGTCCATGCTGGACTTCCAAACACTGATGGAGACACAGGAGCCCAGTGAGGCCATGTCAGACAACGGAACAACTGACGGCGAGCTGTCCACTTACTTGTCCAGCGACTCTGGTAAGATGAAGCCTAGTGAAGCGCGCACCTGTAAGATGCTCTTTGACTTGTTGCTTTTTTAAGGTTGTGGGTCTTAGCTGCTGACTGACAGCGTAACTGTGCGTGCGTGTACCCATTAAGTTCTAATGACTAATTTTGGGGGCTGGAGCCTTCTGGCCTTGCTGACTATTAACCAGACTGAAAATTGTGAACTTGTTTGTTCACTTTTTTTTCTACGTTGATGTGCATAAGGTCTACATTCAAAGGTCAATAATGTGTTTAATATGTTGCATTGATATGTTCATTAATATTTTGCAGAGGAGGAGATAGACGTGGTGACGATGGGGCACTGCCCCCTCACGCTTTTAGCCCGCCAGCAGCAGCAGGTTGAGAAGCAGTGTGATCCCCACGACCACCACCTGGATATCCAGCAGCTGCACAACTATGCTGCTCCTCACCCGGCGTCTCAACTGCATTCCTCATGCAACAAGCAGTCGCGAGGTGGCGACAGGCTCTTGCGACACCTTCACTCTTCCTGCAGCTACCCACCGTCCACGCGCTACCACCACCATAGGGAGCCATGCTTGTTCCAGAGTGCTGCAGAGACGGAGGAAGAGGAGGAGCGGCGGAGGACGCACAACGTGATGGAGCGTCAGCGGCGCAACGAGCTGAAGAACTGCCTTGTACGACTGCGCGACAATGTGCCTGAGCTGTCGCACAACGACAAGGCGTCTAAGGTGGTAATCCTGAAGAAGGCCAGAAACTGTATCTATAGCCTGGAGGAGCACGCCTTGAGGTTGCAGGCCAAACGGGACAAACTTCAAGCAAAACAGGAAGAACTGAAAGCCAGACTGGAGAAGCTCTGCAGGTAATGGAGAGGGGCAGGGCTTGTACAAGGGAAGAGACCATAGACAAAGACTGACCACGAGTGGATTAAGATGTTTCATGCGGACACAAGTGACATTTGCTAAGTGTGTTGGTAACAAGTTTAGTCTTTGTACACACACACAAACATGCACACACACATTGTGATGCTTGGACTGCTGACTACGGTTGGGCATTGAGTCTCGAGCATCGATGGGAACCAGGACTGACATCCCCATTCTCCCGGGATCATTTAAATGTTTTTATTTTGATTACTTGGATCGATGCCCACTTTGCCGACAGACAAAAATAGCCGCAACACAACAAAGAAAAAGCCGGCGAGGACAAGCACAGTACAAAAATGTTTGGCTTCATAAATAAGAGCGGTCCGCTCAGCGCAACCTTTGTAACACAACATCATGCTTAACATTGATTAATGTTGATAGGCAAGTTTATCATATCCACAGTACTCTATTAGCAACATTCAAGGGACCTTTAGTTCCATCCATCTTCTATGCCGGTTATCCTCATTAGGGTTCTGAGGGTATGCTGGAGCCTATCCCAGCTGCCTTCAGAGCACAAATTATCAAACCACCATTTACACCTGTGGACAATTTATAATCGCTAATCAACCTAACATACATGATTTTGGAATGTGGGATGAAACCAACGTAGCTGGAGAAAACATGCAAACTCCACACAGAGATGCCAAGCGGGGAACCCTGTGTGGCCAATATGCTAACCATTCAGCCACTGTGCAGCCCATCCTGTTTAGTTGTGTTAACAAAATAAGAGTGTAGTAAAAAATCGCTTATGTCTACATTGAGGCAACAAAGTATACTACCTTTGAAAGGTAAACCACCCTTTCTAAAAGTGTACTCCAGTAAAAAGAAACCTCATAACGTTTATATTCAAGTTGAATGCTTTGTTTATATACTGGTTGAAAGTAGCCCTGTAAGAAAATCATAGTATAGTAAAGTTCATATCATTCAACACTTCATAGAGAAACTCAGACATTTATCCCAAAAGAGCTCTGGTTAAGCGCCCTCATTTAAACTTGACCTTGCTTGTGAAAAGCATCAGAATCGAGAATTGTAAGGAACCTGAATTGAAATGAGGACTCTGAACCAGAATCGTTCACTTTCAAGCGATGCTCAACCCTACAGCTCACTTTTGTGGGACGAACACACAAGCTCAGATTATTTTGTTGTCCTTTGGGACGTGAAACACACTTGAATATTTTCATATTGTCTCGTAGCCATAGCGACCAATGATCCCTCCGCCAGCTCTTTTCAACTTATTTGCTCAAAATGTGCTTGTGTGAGGTCCACCACATAAGACTTTGGGACTGTCCATGTGTCACTCCACATGTTCTTCAACAAGCTGCTATTTAGTTCAAGCCCTCTTCTGTTGCTTTCAGCTTGAACTCAGCCAAAGTTTCATTGTTGCCTGTCTAAAGATACACGCCTACCGTTGGTGTCCTGATGACACCTTCAAGTTCTGCTGGGAGAAACAGCCATATTGCTTTCTCTTTCATGGACTTTTCCAGTTGGTTGTCAGCAGCTGGATGGTGTTTCCCAAGCAAACATGAGCTCAGGTGTAAAATATCACATTCATTCTTTCCAGCATTCCCAGAATCTCCCACCCCCCATTTCAGTGTGAACAGGAAGTTGATGTGAAGCTGGATACTTCTACATGTGACAGTGTTCATCATTCAATGACAATATTCATCATTCATGTGCTGTTTTGTAATGTTTGCAAAGCGTGCCTTATGTTAAGAGTCACATTTATTGTTAGTCATTTAAAAAACAGTGAGCACAATCAAAATATAAATACATTTTTCCCGCACCCTCGGACACACGCTACCCGATTTTTACTGTTTAAAATATACAACCATTGGACTTTATCATTCAGACTTTCTTCAGACAACATTGTGTCACAGCTGGAGGGGGAGTAGCTCTTCACTGCTTTATTGGACGAAGTACAAAAATAGAAACACAAAAGTGTTGTGACTAAAATGAAAGTGTTTCAATTTTCCTCAAGGATTGGTGACATTAAATCAGCAGGACCCTTAAAAAGACTTCAAAGGAGAAGATAAGCAGCTCTTTGTCCACATCATTCTAGCACACTCCCCAAGTTCTTCTGTGCAGCTTTCAACACAACTTTACACTTGCTGTTCTGATACTTTTGGGCAATTCCTTGGTAAGTGGCAATAAAAATGAACAATTTTCATGTGCAAATTGACGTCTAATTACTAACTTGAAGGGGACACAAGACAGAACACAAAAAAAGGAACACAGCCATTAAACATAAATGAGATTCCATGAGAATGACTGAATGGGAGCACCATCCTGTGTTCAGTCAGTTGAGGTGCAGTTTGTGTCTGTCCCATAAAGAGGTGGGCATTGTCCTCCCAGGAACAAAAAAGGGAGAGGGAGGGCCCGGCTGATGCCGCATGTCATTCTTTGTATTTCCATCTCTCCACTGCTCAAGTCACAAAGACGTTCAGTCCTCTGCCTCTCGCTAGCCCGTCCTTCCGTTCACCAGCGTTGTGCGCAGGGTCGCGCCACAGAGGCCAGCAGGAGTGGATGGAGAGTCATTAGGAAGCCTTGCCCAGTTCTATCTTCTTCTGGATGGCGCGAGCAGAATGGTAGATGAGCGAGTCAATGAGACCCGCCACTGCAAGAAAAGAGAAGAACACAAGTCAGCACAGAGGTGTGGTGAGGAAGGCAGTAGGCGATGTCTAACCTGTAAAAACGCCTCCGATGATGGCACACACCCCAGTCAGGAAGTGAGTGAAGGATCTGACAGAGAGGAACATTATTCAACCTCAAAGCGTTTTGTAATGCTATGTAATTTCATGATGCATGATGTCAGGACTATTCAACTATATTTTGGGACTAGGGACCTGAATTCTTTTCCCACTATAATTATTTTCTTTTCATAAAAATATAATTTAATATATAAAGATGTGCCTTGTGATTGACTGGTAAGCAATCCAGGGTGTAGTCTGTCTTTCACTGAAATCAGCTGGAGTGGCCCCAGCTCCCCACGACACAGTATAACATGGACGGATAGATGTGTCAAACATCCTCTGTACAGTAGCACTGCTATTTTTTAAGACCGACTGCAAAAAGCACTAATCAAATATCTTCTGTAATAACAGCAGTGCGCTGTTCTTCTATGAGAACCTACTGCCCAAAAGTCAAAGATCTTCTATACGACATGACTACTTGCTGTTTTTGTAATTCCGGGCTGCTTTTGCCCCATGGGCTGCCAGTTGAATAGCCCTGGTGTAGAGTATGTTTGAGTATGCCCACCTGTGTTTCTCAGTCAGTTTTACCATCATAGGTGACAGCTCATACAAAACAAAAACACCAGGCAAGCCCTGGTCGCCTATCAAACCGTTTGCAACTTTTTCATGTCTGGTAACTGAGAACTGGTTGGTTTTGACAACCTTCAAAGACACAAAAAGTACACAAGTCACCATAATAATGTAATCAAGCATAGCATTGGGCAGCATTCATCAGATAATCACTCACCTCTCCATCTGTTTTCATATAAATGGTGGGAACAATTTTCACAAAATACTGGTACATCATTGAGGCTGTAGAAGAGAAAACACACAATTAAAAAACATATTTGGAACCACTAATTTGCAGACGAAGCGAGACTAGTTAAGATTTAAGTTTCCATATCTAACCACATTGTGTGTGCAAAGCTTGCAATGCTAAAGTCAGTCACCGCGTGTCGCTATTAGCATCCGATGCCGGCTAATTTGCCATCTCGGCTTCCGTCTGTCGTTCAATTCCTACTTCCGGCTATGGAGGCCTGACAGAAAGACTTTTAAACGCGCGTTACACGTTTACAGCTCAACCGAGGACCAGCAAAAGAAGCTTGTTGTGAAATAATCAATTCAAGGTAATCATTTAACCGAGTGAGCCCTTCCAACGTATTAGTAACATTATTGTGTCGTGTTTTCCCGTCAAGGCCACAAGTGACATTAGCCAGCTCGCTGGTTAGCATGCTAAGCTAGCTCCACTGACGATAAAGTAGACTCCCCCCCCCCCCATCGTTGGAGGTAACCTGATTCTAAATCGGACAGACTGAGCTTTTCAAATGAGTAACCACTGATTTTTTTTGGAAAATGTTGGAATTCTCATAATTTGGAGAACATCTGCAGTTTCAGATCCAGTGTCTCCGCTTAAGTAAGGCAAAACATAACCAGCCACGCTAGGAAGGATGGATCCCGACAGCGTTGTTGGTAAAATGGCAAATGTCTTATCTTAATTCCGACCATTGTCAGATGCCCGTTGCTGTTGGACCGTACGGGCAGACCCAGCCCAGCTGTTTTGACCGAGTCAAGATGGGCTTTATGATGGGCTTCGCTGTTGGAATGGCTGCAGGTGCCATGTTTGGTACTTTCTCCTGTCTCAGGTAAGGTCTGTAGTTTGTTTACACAACCGCAGACAAAAATAAATATTTCTCTGCTCATGAGTTGAACGCTGGCGGATTTTCACTACAGAATCGGAATGCGAGGAAGGGAGCTAATGGGAGGAGTTGGGAAGACCATGATGCAGAGTGGAGGTACATTTGGCACCTTCATGTCCATTGGGATGGGCATCCGCTGCTGAGGAAGCTCCTCTGTGCAATCCAAATAAACCTATGGGACTTTGACAACAGCAGCCACAACCTAGGGTCCACTCAGTCATGTCACACTGCCCTCTCGTTTCTTCCATTAAAGAAACCCCCCAAAAAGAGGCCAAGTCATTTGTAAGGTGTTGTGCTTTCTTACACTGACTTCCTGTTCTGTAGTCGGTGCTGTACGGCTGGTATGAAAGTACTGAATTTTAATGTTGGACTTACCTTGTGGTGCCAAGGCGTGTGTCCCATCCAGAGGGTTCACAATGCCGGGGTAATCCTTCCCAAACGACAGGTGTTTTATCACATGGGTCATGTTGATCTGAAACATTACAGATCTTTGAATTAGATTAATATAAAAATGTCAAAACCCTAAAATCATACAATTAAAAAATGATATATATGCATCAGTGAAATAAGAGAACTAAAGGTTAAAGCAGTAAATTAAAGCATTGCCATGTGCATTCTCACTTGTTAGCTAAAATAACAAAACTCTCCAACTATTAACCCTCTTCCCTTCTCTTTACTCTTGTTTGACAGTTAAGAATGGTAAACTGCTTGTCCAATTAGGTTAAATGACGGTGATTGCTTAACACTGCAACAGATTATTTCTATTTACATTATTTCCCGTGAGACAGGACGACTGTTACGTTAAATAGTTCAGTTCCTACTAAGAAGTTGTTGTGTAGCTATCATGAATCACTCACTGTCCAGCACAAAAAACACGGACATAATGTATTACTTACATTGTCTAGCCCAAAACTCTGTAGGTCGTGAACTGCAAACACAAAAAGCAACAATTAAGGTTGGAAATGCTCATGAATCACACTTTTGTGGAGCACATTAAGCTCAACCTGCATGAGAAGTTTCAAGTTAATAAAAATTTTCAGGTGTGGCGGCATGACCCGTTTGGAACTTAATGATGGCGTCACAAAGTGGTTGACTGGTTGCTTAGAAAAGTAATAGCACAGCACACACAGTGAGCAGGTATGCTTGACTAAATTTCAGCAGTTCAGCCAGAGACAAAACTGGAAAAGGAAGAGGCCACTAGAATTACATTTTATTGGAATGCACTTACTTACACTATGTAAAATAAGTGTTGGTAATTAAAAATGCTTGAAAGCATGTGTTTATCTTAGACAAATATTCTATTCATAGCACTGAAATGTTAACAGCAAATGTTTAAAAAGAGCACCAAACATCAAATCACTAAAAACAGCCATTGTGTGAAGGAATTCAAAGAGTCTGCAAAGAAAGGAGGACTTACTTTCCACAGCGTGCACTACAGAAAGAAGAGAGAAGAAACACCAAAATGATTGTTGGAGACAACACACCATAGTCATGTACAAGCTGGGGCTGAACAGCACTTTTTTTGGCTTCACTTTCTAGTGTGAGAAATGTGTCTTAAATTGATTGTATGTCTAAAGTGTCAATGCAGCCCCAGAGACATGAAGCAGTAAAGGTAGGGAGAGAGCAGTGGAGGCTGGATGTTCATTCCTCAGTGGTTCTTGTCTCCTCGTTTCTGTTGCTGTGCAAACTAGGGGTGCTACGAACAATCACGAAACGAGCAAATGCAGACAAATGCCTTTTAAAGACGATCACAAAAGCCCATCACCTGTGGCTACTACTATTGTAGCCCAAAGGCTCAGTGTGATCGTCAACCGGCAGCTAACAGTCAAATTTTGTTTTTCTAAATTACGGTCATTTTATGGTTCTTTTTTTTTTTAATCATAAAGCCAGCAGCACGGTGCAGCCAGAAATTATGGGTATCAAAAAAAAAAAAAAAAATCACACTGCCTTTTTAATTAAATTAGTACATTTATTAGTAACTACTTATTTTTTGGGTCCCCTAGCAGTCTAGGGACCTGGAATTCTCCTGATTGTTCCCCTTTATACAGCAACCCATGGCCAAAAGCACTCAATATAAATTCTTCTTTTCGGCTTATCCCTGCTTATCCCAGGGGTTGCCACAGCCAATCATTTTCGCATGTTTTGAAAAAATGTACTATATAAATAATCCATGTGATCGATTTGGGCGTTTCCAGTCCTGGATGATCGTATCGGAGTTGGCAGCAAAATCCCTGATTGAAACATCGCTAGTGCAAAGAAAGAATTAGCGTTGCATAATAACAAAAAGAAAAACAATTGTCAACTAAAGTAACCTAAGTAATAATAAGGGTGCGTGTTGTGGTTTATTACTGTTTAAATAAAATAAGTGGAAACGAGCAAACAAGGCGACCATGGTGAGAGGTGGGATGAAAAGTCTTGCCATAATCTCACTGCTGTCATAAATGTGTCTTGTTGTGTGTAATATTAATTGAAAAAAGGCAAACAGCAATGAGCACAGGAAAATACCTTAGCGGAGTTAATAGAACATTTTTTAAATAATTGGTAAAAGTTATGGTAAGACTCGAACTTTGTTAGGTATGAAATAACTCTGGTCTAACTCTGGTCTGAAAAAAACCCCAACTGTTTATAATATTTAAACAATTTTTAAAAGGCATAATAAATTGGCTGGTTGACTTTTCCCCTTCTTTCCATGTCAGTTTCATTCACACAGAACAGTTACATGCGGGAAAAGAGCATAAATGCCAGTATTTGGTGGTTCTCATAAAGACACATCTACGTAAGCATGCAAATGATTGGTTGAGATTTGTGACTTGTGTTCAGAAACCTTTTAGAAAGCCACTGTGGGGGTTTGTGAGCAGAGTGGATGACAGACTGCAGGTCCTGGCTTACCATGAACGTGTGACTGCTGGAAACTCTTTCCTGGAGCAAAGTGGAAATTTCCTGCCACCTGAAAATCAAAGGGTTATGGTTCTGGGTGAATCAATGCAAAAAGCTTCAGTAGGTAAACTATAGAGGTGCTGCTCAATAATTGAGAATAAAGAGTTGGGAGACATCCCCGCGACCCTAATGAGGATAAGCGGCATAGAAAATGGATGGATGATATCACGATATGATGATATAATTCAATTCAGTTGAAGTCTTGTATAAAAAGCTACAAACCTTATCCCATATAATTAAATACACTTGTCTCAAATTGGAAAGCACATTTATTGATTTATTGGTAATAAACTACAACACAGCAAGTGCATTAAGTGTCTAAAGATCAGTGCATATTCAGAATTCAAGTATACAATTTAATAGCACCTGCAAATTTCAAAAAATTAATACTGCTTAATATTGTCCTTTTCGAAGACATGTCTGTGGCTAAATAATATTTAGGCATCAGTCAGTTCATGTCACTGGTTATTTTTCTTGTCATAAACAAAAGTGTTTTGTCTTTGTTTTGGCTGGCTGACATTGTATGTAAACTCTGTTTTCACTTGAGATGATAGATTGCCGTGTTCCTACCTTTTGCACTCACCATTTCTTTGCAAACTGGCATATTATTGTCTTTTGCTCCACATGTGCTCTATCGACACCAAAATCACTTCTATATTACAGAGGTACCTCCCTCCCGTTTAGCAACAATTTTTTCATTTATAGCCTCCATTTCTCCTCTGCCTTCTGCCATGCTAATTGTCTCTGTTTTATTTATCATTTATTTATTTTTAAGTCAGTTTCTTATCATTGGAAGATTTTATACTGGTATTCCGGTATATAAAGGTTATCGTCTAACCTAATTAGAATATCACAAACATTGTAAAATTAATTAGATAGATGCATTGCTCACAGAATAATATATTCCAGTTGTTTATTTCTTTATATTGTGATGATTATAACTGTCAGCTAATGAAAACCCCAAATTTGGTATTTCAGAAAATTAGAATATTATAAAAAGGTTCAGTATTGAAGACAACTAGGGTCTCATTCAACTTAGTTAATTAGCTCAAAACACCTGCAAAAGTCCTGTAGGCTATACAATCATTGGGAAGACTGCGGACTTCACAGTTGCCCAAAAGATGATCATTGACACCTTGCATAAGATAGGCAAGACACAAAAGGTCATTGCTAAGGAAGATAGATTTCACAGAGCACTGGAGAGGACTGTGAAACAAAACCCATTCAAAAACGTGGGGGGATTCCACAGAGTGGACTGCAACTGGAGTCAGTGCTTTAAGACCCATCACACACAGATGTAAGCAATACATTTCAGCTCTCGTATTCCTTGTGTCAAACCACTCTTGAACAAAAAAATGCATCACAACCGTCTCACCTGGGCTAAGGACAAAAAGGACTGGACTGTTGCTGAGTGGTCCAAAGTTATGTTCTCTGATGAAAGTTTTGTATGTATTTTCTTTGGAAATCAAGGTCGCAGAGTCTGGAGGAGATGCCACCGAATCCATGTTGTTTCCATAGTCAGTGATGGTTGGGGGTGCCATGTCATCTGCTAGTGTTGGTCCACTGTTTTTTTTCGGAGGTCCAAGGTCAGCGCAGCCGTCTACCAGGAGGTTTTAGAACACATCATATTTCCCGCTGCTGACCTATTTTATGGAAATGCAGATTTCATTTTCCAACAGGACTTGGCACCTGCACAAAGTGCCAAAACTACCAGTATCCAGATTAACGATCCATGGTATCCATGTCCTTAATTGGCCAGCAAACTGACCTGACCTCAAGCCCATAAAAACTCTAAACTATGCGGTATTGTCAAAAGAAAAATGTGATACGCCAGAACCAACAATGCAGAAGAGCTCAAGCCTACTATCACAGCAACCTGGCCTCTCATAATACCCAAAGAGTGCCACAGACTTATCAATTCCTTTACACGCTGTATTGCTGCAGTAATTCAGGCAAACCCGACCAAGTATTGAGTATTGGGGGGTCAGGTGGTAGAGTAGTAGTCTCCCAACCTGAATCGCTGGTTCAATCCTCCATTCTTCCATGATCATGTTGAAGTATCCTTGGGCAAAATACTGAACCCCCAGTTGCTCTTGATGCTGCGTCATCAGTAGGTAAATGCAACAATGTCAAAGCGCATAAAAGGTAGAAAAGTGCTATACATGGCCAAAATTTCTAAAATCCTTTTTTTATTATACATAATAAATCTTCTAAATTTCTGAGATGACAAAGTTGGGATTCTCATTAGTTTTCGTTAGTAAAGTTTCACTTTTAAAATTACTGAAATAAATAAACTTTTTGGTCATATTCTAATTTATTGATCAGCACCTGTATATGCCCTGCAGAATTTTCTTACTGCTGACACACACATACTGTAAGATATTGCAATTTTTCAGTACCTTGTTGACTTCCAGAAAGCCGTACACTTGGCAGCCTTCATTCTTCTGCTCCTGCATCTTTTGCGTGAAGCCCTCTCTCTTGCACTGCTCGATGGTGTCGGCGCTCTTGAAGGCCCAGCCTCGCCTACGGTAAGCCTCCCGCACATCATCACAGGTGTTGCAACATCTGTGGCACCAAACAAAGCAAAGAGGCACGTTTAAGGAACCTTAAACAAAGCTAAAGGTGCTTTCGGGCACGTATAATTTGGGCTGCCACCTTACTTGAGATCGTCAGTTTCTGCACCGTAGCAGCTTTCGCAACGATTTGGATCAAGTGTGCTGGGGTCAAATGTTACACCGTCATCAGCTTGCCCAAGTTCTATGTGGAAAATCAGCATAGATAACATGTCACCATTGTTTGATGATAACATGGTGTGTTCAATTTTCTCACATGCATTGCACGTTTTACTTGTGTTTACAGTGAATTCATCAATGCTAGTCTTTCTGCCTAAGCAGTTTGCTCCTCTTGATGCAGTACAACATCGGTTCTGTTGCTGCTGCATTGTGCAATGTGTTTGATAGTAAATTACTATGTGGGTAAACAAGAGCTAGGTTTTCTTTTCCACTTTGTCATGCACTACTAATCATTACTAAAGTTAAAAAACCTTGTTATATTTATTGACACTTTATTTATAATGGCAAATAACCAGGGATGTCACAATACACTCGATACCATATTTTAACATTAAGAAAACTAGAATGACTGAAAGACAGGACAAATAATATAACTAATAATAGATTCCATTCCATTTTCCTATGCTTATCCGTGTCCGGGTCGCGGGGGCAGCAGTTTCAGTAGGCAAGTCCAGACTTCCCGGTCCCCGGCGACCTCTTCCAGCTCCACCGGGAGGACACTAAGGCGTTCCCAGGCCAGCTGTGAGACATATTCCCTCCAGCGTGTCGTAGGTCTTCCCTCGGGCCTTCTGCCGGCTGGGCATGCCCAAAACACCTCACCAGGGAGGCCCCCGAGAGGCATCCGGACTAGATGCTCGAGCCACCTCAACTGGCTCCTCTCGATGTGAAGGAGCAGCAGCTCTACTCTGAGCTTCTCCCGGATGGCCGAGCTCCTCACCCTATCTCTTAGGGTGAGAACAGCCACCCTACGGAGGAAACTCATTTCCGCCGCTTGTATCCACGATCTCGTTCTTTCGGTCATGATCCATAACTCATGACCATAGGTGAGGGTGGGAATGTAGATCGCTCGGTAAACAGAGAGCTTTGCCTTCCGGCTCAGCTCTCTCTTCACCACGACATTACTGCGGATGCTGCACCGATCCGTCTGTCGATCTAACGCTCCAACTTTCCCTCGCTCGTGAACAAGAACCCGAGATACTTGAACTCCTCCACCTGAGGCAAGACCTCACTCCCAACCCAGAGGGTAAAGTCCACCCGTTTCCGACTGAGAACCATGGCCTCGGATTTGGAGGTGCTGAATCTCATCCCAGAAGCTTCACACTCAGCTGCAAACCGCACCAGTAAACGCTGAAGGTCACAGCCTAATGAGGCCATAAGGACCACATCGTCTGCAAATAGCAGAGACGAGATCCTAAGGTCACTAAGCTGGACTCCCCTCAACACCTTGACTACACCTAGAAATTCTGTCCATGAAGATTATGAACAGAATCGGTGACAAAGGGCAGCCTTGGCGGAGGCCAACGTTCACCGGAAACAAGCTCGACTTACTGCTGGCAATGCGAACCAGGCTCCTGCTTCGATTGTACAAGGACCGAATGGCACGTAGTAGCGGGCCCACCAATGCCATACTCCCCCCACAGGACACCACAAGGGACACGGTCGAATGCCTTCTCCAAGTCCACAAAGCCCATGTAGACCGGTTGGGCAAACTCCCACATACCCTTCAGTACACTTGCAAGGGTGTAGAGCTGCTACACCCCAGTTCACACTGTTTACAGTGCGGACGGGGGCTTGCTGACCTCAACTGTGGATATAGTTGGTCGGTGGAAGGAATACTTCGAGGCCCTTCTCAATCCCACTGACATACCTTCCGTAGAGGAAGCAGAGTCTGAGGATACGTACGTGGACAGTTCTATCACCGTGGCTGAGGTAATTGGGGTAGTTAAATCACTCCTCAGTGGCAAGGCTCCGGGGGTAGACGAGTTCCGCTCGGAATTCCTCAAGGCTCTGAATGTTGGGGGACTGTGTCGGTTGACACGCCTCTACAACATTGCATGGAAGTCTGGAACCTCTGGACTGGCAGACCGGGGTTGTGGTACCCATTTTTAAAAAGGGTGACCGGAGGGTGTGTTCCAACTATAAGGGGATCACACTCCTCAGGCTCCCTGGGAAAGTCTACTCCAGGGTGCTGGAGAGAAGGTTAGGACCGTTAGTCGAACCTCGGTTACAGGAGCTGCAATGTGGTTTTCGTCCCGGTCGCGGAATTAATAATAGATATGATAAATATTACAAATGATTATATAAATTAAAATAATGATGCAGTTGTAGCTGCTACATTGTCTTTTGCAAAATCAACCAAATGAGATCGTCCAGTTAAAAAAAAAAAACCCTAAATATATTATGTTCTCAATGGTTGTTTTTTGTGTGTGTGGAGTAGGTACACATAAGACAAAAAAAAAAAAAAAGTGAACATTTTTAAACATTTTTTAAAATACACGATTGACTACAATTTTTTTTTTTTTTTTAAAAAGCTCTTTAAAGCTAGTCGATATCATTACAAAATGGTCAATGGTCAAAAGTTTACCATGTCTCTCTGCCTCTTGGGTGACAGGCTTTAGGTCTTTGTCCAGCCGCTGCTTGAAGAGGTTGTGTTCGACGTCCAGCTGCTGCTCGCCCGCCACATCCATGGCATCGATGCTTAGATCTGACATGAAGAAAGGCGTCATCATCACAGAGCGCTTAAAAAAAGCAGGGCGTGGCCGGTACTCACAGGCACAAGGCATGTGAGGGAAGATTATGTCAATGTTGATCTTCAGCTTGTCTCCTCGGGACGTGTCCACGTACAGCTCAGGGTGAACCTGCGGGACACAGAACAGATTGTGTTCCTCCTCTTGTGTATACAAAAAATTTAACATATGTTCATCACAGTGCGAGTAGCTCAGGACATACTTTGGCTAACAAGACATTAGATCCAGTAAAACAGGTCTGGCAATCTTCACCATATTCTACTATGTGGCCTCACACCTAGCTAGTCAATGTCCCCTTTCAAGTGTTCATACAGTGATTCATTAATTATAGTATTCTCGTTCATGAGTAAATACGCTCACTCACCTCTTTAGTGAGATAATATTGCAGCTCCGAAATGAAGAGGATTAACATGAAGATGCCACTGATGATTGTTACTGTAGAATAGAGACAAAGACTGTTAGATTTAGACAGTCTTAGGTCAAGACACACGATACATCCTCAGGACAAAAACTTACTAACATACATCATGCACTTGTGTTTATCACATATGTTTAACATAACATACATGCGGAGTAATCCACATAAACTACAGGAAAAGAAATATTGTGTAAATGTATGCATTACTTTGTGTAAGTCGAGTGTTCTACTCTTCTTCAGCTGCACACAAAAGGGTGAACATTTGTCGAAATATGCCTGTGTTTATTTTTTTGACAAATACGCCACATGGTGAAGCTGTTACTGAACCCCCAAGTTTGAACCTTGAGTGGGACTGACTTGAAATTTCTCACACAGCTATTGTGAGCTACAAATCACCCGTTGTAACCACAGGTTGTTTGGACGAATCACTACCACATTCGGTACGTTAATTTAGGTGACAGACAAGCACTTGTCTGTAACATTTGAGCAAGATGGATTGAAAAACATTCCCGCTATCAAGCACAACGTATTAGCAGGGGCACGTGTGGACTAATTGTCAACTAATTGTCCATAAGTGAGTGATCATTTGAATTTAGTGCATTTAGGTAGTAAGCCTATATAAAATAATACATATATCGCATTTATGTACAGTGACAGCTGTTAATAAGGTAACAATTCCTCAGAAAAGTTATTCTGAATGGCATGAAATGACAATCACAGTGTGTTCAACATGTCATGTTTTAGCAGGTTGCTGTAAAAGTTACATTATTAATGCTGTGCACATGCTTCAATGGCGTACTGCGACTGACGCCAACAAGACTAACTTGACATGTATGCTTTACTGTAAATGAGGGGTTGAATGGAACCGGTTAGCTTTGTTGTTAGCCGAGGAAGCTAACTACTGTTCTCTCTCACACAAACCGAATCCAGCATCTCACCGGTCGCGCCGCCCCACGTTTTCACTCGGAAATCCTCCAGAGTTTTGGGATAGGCGTCAAACTGTTTCAGCTTGTTGAGCGTGTCCATTTTATGAAGGAAACACCAGCCGCCAACGTTACAGACAGAATTGGAGCTGCGCTAAGCGCACACCTATCAGTCCTGGGGTTTCACTTCCGGTATAGAAGTCACGTTATTCGTGGACCAATAAGCGCCCGACGCGTCAACCAAACTCCCGCCCCATTTTATTTTGCATCCTCATTGGCTGCAATACAATGTACACTACCGATCAAAATCTTAAAACCAGTTGAAAAGTTGCTAGAATTTACCTTTTGCACATTTGGATGTTAATGAGGTTTTATGTAGAGCTACAATATGCAAAAGCAAGAAGGGGAAGTGTGACAAAAAGCACTTTGAAAAAGTAATTTATTGAAAACAACATCCATCCATTGATTTTCTATACTGCTTATCCTCATTAGGGTCCTGGGTATGCTGGAGCCTATCCCAGCTGACTTAAGGCGGGAGGTGGGGTACACCCTGGACTGGTCGCCAGTCAATCACAGGGCAGACATACAACCATTCACACTCACATTCACACTCTAATGGACAATTCAGAGTCGCCAATTACCCTAACATGCATGTTTTTGGAATGTGGGAGAAAACTCACGCACACACGGGGAGAGCATGCTAACTCAACACAGAGATGCCCAACGGATTCGAACCCTGATCTCCTGACTGTGAGGCTAACTTGCTACTTGAAAACAACTATTAAACTGAAATAGGCATTTTACCAACTGATGAAAAGTTTAGGACTGTTGTTCAAAAAATCAGAAACACCTCTCCAAACCAGAACAAAAAATGTTCTCAGTAGGACTCAGTAATGAGTAGCGATACTGTTCTTGTTAATCACTTCAAAAATTGTTTTGGGCGTGCTTGATGCGAGAGTTTCCAGGAAGCTAGTGGTAACATTGCTCCAAGTGGTGAAGATGGTTTCACAAAGGGCATCAACTGTCTGGAACGGATGGCTGTTTTTTTTATCAACTGCCCTTTCCATCCCAAAATGTTCTCAATGGAATTTAAATCGAGGAAAAATGTGACCTTGATGGTCCAGATGCCTTCCAACGTTACTGGCATGACAAGGAGATCCTACCTGAGATGTTTTCTACCCGGCACAGTGCAGGGGGGTCCATCATGATCTGGGGATGGAGCTTCAGGTGGTGCAGGGTCATCAGACGGAGGCTGGTAACGTGCAGATGTTGCAGCAGGCATCCCTCATGACTGAGGGCCCTCGTCTGTGGGGTAACAGCTGGGTTTTTCAACAGAACAACGCTGCATTTCACAATGCTCGCTACTTCAGGGAGAATAACATCACTCTTTTGAACCATCCTGCATGTTCCCCTGATTTAAATCACACAGAGAACATTTGCAAATGGATGCCATGGGAAGTTCATAAAAATGGCCATAAGTTCCAGACAGTCCTTTCGTGAAGCAATCTTCCCCACTTGAAACAATGTTCCCACTAGCTTCCTGGAAACACTCGCATCAAGCATGCCCAAACCAATTTTTGAAGTGATTAACAAGAACGGTAGAGCTACTCATTACTGAGTCCTACTGAGAACATTTTTGTTAAATTGTTTCTCATTTTTTGAACAATGGTCTTAAACTTTTGATCACCTGATAAACTGCGTTTTTTAGTTAAATTGTTGTTTTCAATAAATTACTCAAAGTGCTTTTTGT
Organism: Oostethus manadensis; assembly: GCA_024372805.1. Lineage (NCBI taxonomy): Eukaryota > Metazoa > Chordata > Actinopteri > Syngnathiformes > Syngnathidae > Oostethus > Oostethus manadensis. Next base: position 4,874,289 of record QODF01000029.1, read on the forward strand.
TACACTCCCCTTTCTTGCTTTTGCATATTGTAGCTTTACTTAAAACCTAATTAAGATCCAAATGTGCTAAAGATAAATTCTGATGATATAGATCAGTAATAATAATCTTAATAATTTAAATCTACCGATATTACAACAGAAACACAAAACATCTCTGGACTCACCTCCATCTGTTGGCGAACTCCAGGAAGCTCTCCAGCACATGCCTAATAATAAAGCCCCAGGCCCAGATGGTTTTCCTGCTGAATTCTACAAAGAATTCTGGACTACACTGGGGCAAACTTTCTACAAAATGTTATTAGAAATAAAGGAGAAAAATAAAATGCCTCCAACTATGAACTTAGCTAATATTACTCTCTTATTAAAACCAGGAAAAGAAAATTTTTTGCTCATTTTGCTCTGTGACTGTTCTGGTTGTTACTGAAATTGTGATTTTCATGTTTTTTTATAATATGGTTGAAATATGTTTGTGAGGTTCTTCTGCACCCTTTCCTATAGCCACCACCCCCCTCCCGTCCCTTTTCAGGTCAGGTCCGGCATCGAAATGTGGCGCAACACAATTCATAATAAACACAGTCAAATGTCAAGGGAGACTCATTTGGATTATGAAGTCTCCCTTGACAAAGAAATTTTGCCCAGCATTTAAAGGCAGCTTGACTCCCATTCAACTGTTATGATGCTGGACAAGACAAAAAAAACAAAAACAAACAAACAAACAAATGTGTTCAAGGTAAATTGTAGCAATTTTTCAACTGGTCATAAGATTTTGATCAGGTCTTTATGCTAAGTAAATAACAAGAACAACAAAATGCAAATTATACATTTTTTAAAACATATAATGTAAAGATACAGTATGTTATATGTGTGTTCACATATTTATTAATACAGTATAAAAATAAATTATGGTCAAAATACACCATAAAATGGCTCATAAATACTTTGAATGTTAGCTAATCATAGTTGTGCCATTGTCAAAGAGTCAAAAAGCCCATTGTTTCATTGAAATAAAAAAAAAAAAGCTCTTGCAAAATGTTCGTTGAAACATTCAGCGTGTTGCTTGGATGAATGCGTTTTGTTCGAGTCAAGCAACAGGAAAGACAAAATCAAGGATTCATTTGCTTGATTTACTATCTTTATTTTGTTATAAGTCATAAAACAAAACATTCATTTTCATACAGTATACACACGGGCTGATCCAGTGCAGAACTAGTAAAGCATTCAGAGAGCGCAGACCTTCACCTTTCTTCATATTCTGGATCATAGTATCTGGAATGATTCCATTATTTACATCAGTTTTTCATATTCTGTAAAACCTGTTGGAAACATATCCTGTATTTTTTTTCCAAGTGCTCTGAACATTTTTGGGGGAGATATATACAGTATATGCACAAAAAAATGCCGAAAATAATCCAGACAATGATCCAGATCACCCTCAAAATGTTATGAGTTCTTCCATATCCCATTTTCGACAATTACTAAACATTTCATCCAAATCCATCCAAAGGTTATTTTGAACACAAACAGATATAAACACGGGCAAAAACATGACCTCTTTAATGGAGGTACAAATAGACCCCAAAATAACAAGGTGTCAACTATGTTCATCAGGCAACATACCATTAAAAAAAACACTCCAAAACTATGTATTCTCTCTTCTTCCCTTCAGCCATGTTGATGGATGGAGAAAAAAAAATATTTTCTCTCATTCCTTCTCATCCTCCACCTGTAAGTCATCACTCCTCAGCTGACCCATAACCTTCATCCTGAGGTCAGCAACGGCAGACTGTACCATTCTCAGTCTGCTCTCTCTGAGAGAGCGTCTTAGTTTGGCCCGCCGGTTCTGGAACCATATCTGAACTTTTCAGGAAAACATACAGTATAAGAATACTGTAAACCCTTACAAGTTGCATCATTTGACATAAAATAAATACTGTGTTTCTGTGTATTTTAAGTTTCTGTGTGTGTTGACCTGTATGCGGTCTTCATCCAGATCCAGTCTCCTGGCCAGATGTTCCCTAAGCTGGATGCCTGGATAACAGTTGACCTCAAAGACTGCTTCCAGAACATTTACCTGCCACACCCACAAACAAACACACAATTAAGGCCCACTAAGATGCATGATCAGTATACTCAGGTTAGTTGATTTGGTTGATTACTTGGTGATTAGTGAAGGCAGTTCGAGGTCTACGTCCATTGTACCAGCTGGAAGTCAAACTTTGGATGTTCACCCGGGAAGGATGACGATCATGTTGTTGATGGTTCTCCTCGTCTGACTTGATGTCTGCATTTAAACAGTCATGTGACACATTTGCATCCAAAAATGATTAGAACCTTCATTACTGCAGCATAAAGGAAAAAACAGCCAACTCTCAAGAAAATGAAGTTACTATTTTTGCATGAGGGAAGATCATAGCATACGGCGGCAGGTACAGTGTGAAAATCCCCACGAGGGGACAAAAAACAGGGGGTCCCCAACCACCGGTCTGGTACCACTTGATACCGGGCCACACAAGGAATAACTACTTCTGTTCTGTTGGCTACTACATCAGTAAATTGAAATGCACTGACAACATCGTACTTGCTCTTTCTTATTATTATATGCAATATTTAGCACTTTCACCCCCCACCAGGCCACAGCAAAATTGTCAAGCTTTTACCGGTCAGCCATGATAAAAAGGTTGGGGACCCATGCTGTGAAGGAAACTTGTGGCGCCCCCTATGGGTTGTGCTCAACATGCTTTGGAAGACCTGCTAGCCTACATTTAATACAGATAACCTCAAAGTTCCATAATCTTTAGATAAACAGTCAGTAATTTATGGACAACTAGTCACTAAGTTCTGCCCCTGCAAATACATTTTGCTGGATGGCAAATGTTTTTCAGTCTTACTCAAAATTTAAATACATGTCAGTTCCCTAAAGGTGTATGTCAAATATTGTGGGGATCCAGGTAAACACCCTCAATTTACAGTGAGTAAGTGGAGTGCATTGAGCTGTGTGGGAAATTTCAAGTCAATCCCACTCATGGGTTTTAATAACAATGCCATTATCACGTGGTGTACATCCATCCGTTTCCTATGCCGCTTATCTATGGTCAGAAAATAATAGCCCTGGCAACACCGTAGAACGCATGGAATACAGGAGTTACACAAACAAATATTGTACAAACGGTGTACACCTCTTTCTTTGGGAATCAGCATTCAGATATAGGGACTTCCAGGCTTCATTCCCAAGCAGCACGTATCCTATTAACTGTGTGATTTGCTTTAAATTGTGACGCAAATAACAAATATTCTTACATGTTTTCATAGCTTTCTACTAACATCATCAATCACACAAGCACCGAGACCGGGGACCCGTAGCACAAAGTAGGATTCAGATATCCAAGATAAATGAAGTGGGAATTCTCATAGAGGCCTACGAGGAGACAACATCGCCACATAGCAAAGAAAGAAAGTGCGGCAAAGAAAAAGAGGCCATTTGCAATACTTTGTATGCAAATCGTGCACAAATACAAACTCACTGCTCCGCTAAAACAGTGAATGATCACAAATGTTTAAAACATGATAGTGGGTGTAGTGAATTGGTTAACAATGTGTAGTGGGCAGGGGAACAATTATTGCTTTTAGTTTAATTGTGACTACTGACTGAGACAAGGGATGAGATTAAATACTGTAGATCCTGGACCCTAGCCTGGTTTGGAGCATGATAACTCCACAGAATCAATCTCCACGTTAAATTATGTACATGTCCCACTTTAGTGCAACCGCATCACGAATAAATCCAAGATATCCTGGCTTAATCCCTCATCCTAGTTTTGGGCCCCAGTTTATCAGGGTTGCAGGTTTATGTGCGTAGACTACAAAACTAGCAGAAATGTCAGCGTGTACATTTTGTTTCTTTTTCAATGTAACAGTAACATCTCCATGGAGTTTTGGAAAGCAAATGCAAAACACATGCTAGTTTATAGTGTTGCTAGTGTGATATCCACTACAGTAGCCAACTGACAATGAATGAAACCCCTAAAAGTAACACCTCTGCAACGCATGGAAGTGCATCACATTTTGACTCACCTGTCTGATCCCACGGCCTGTGGAGTTTTGAGCAGTTTCTGGAACGTATCTGCTCCAAACCCAAAATCCGCTCGATGGAAAAAATACTTTCTGTCACAGGAACCACAGCAGCAGCCATTATCAGCCTAATATGAATGTTTTGCTATAAATTACAAGTAAACTTTCCTTCCTAAAAGTTGCTCATTAAACGCTAGTCTGGACTCATTGTAAATAAAACTAGCACGAGATCTTAGTAGAGATACTGTCAAATTTCCCTGGTGTCTTCAGGAATGCGTTCAGCAGCAGGTCAACACTTTATGTTTAAATGGAAGTGAAAGACTTGATTACACTGGCTACCAATGAGAATGAAGACGTGCTTTTTTCCATGTGAATGAGATCCCCTGAGGTTCCAAATAGCAGCTAATCTGCTGAGTGTGAGAGTGTTTGAAAGAAATCATGTTTGAATTCTTGTGGGCTCAGTCCAACAAAATAATGCCACAATGCCGCAGGAAGATGAGGAAGTAGTTAATAATATATAAAATTGTTTTATATGAAATGAGATAGTCCATTGCTGGAGGAAACACAATCACTGGCCACTTGAGTACAATGAGTACACCTGGACAATCAATCCATTCGATACAAAACATATGCCAAGACATGTTCAAAAAGTCCATTGTCTTCATTAGGGATTATTTTAACAATATGTTTATTATTGTGCTTGTAGTTTGCTAATTATGGTGTACAGCTTTACTGTATCGTACTGTTTTTTCTAATCATTTGAAGGCAAGGTAACCCTGCTTTGAAATGTTGTGGTATAAATCAAATAATCAGGATAAATTAATGTACACATCTGCAAACAACAACCACAACATGTTCTTGTAATAAAAACTCAATTTGCAGTTAGGTTGGGAAAAATATCAGAAGCATAAAATCAAAATATTTTCTTATAAAGCCATACTAGGAGAAAATTGTTCTTGGGAATAAAGCTGAAATATTTGTAAATTAATAAATGCACAAATGAGCAATAAAGCATATTGTAGGTAGAAAACGTTAATTAATTAATGATACACTTTGTCACCTATAAGAGTTTCTTTAAATGTATTATTTCCTATCATATCTAAGCAAAATATCAAACATTAAAGTAGCCCCCGCATTCTTAGATTTTTTAAGTAAAGTTTGAGTACTCCTGATTTGGATGGTGCAGGTATACCTAATGAAGTAAATCTAAGAAATAACCATTGGCACAAATTAGTCTAGTAACTATTAAGTGCTTGTGAGCAGAACAAGTTGTTGCATTCATGTAAAACTTGCGAAATGAAGCAAAAATGTTCAGTGTCTTTGGACTTTTTTTATGTATCAGGATGTGCACAACCCAAAGCAGAATCACCATTTTTCTTTAAAACAGTCAAAGTGAAAAATGAGGCTAGAATAAGCCACAGTGATAATGACGGTAATAGTAATTATCCAGATTAATGCTAAGGCTATTAGTTTAGTCTCTGTCATGTTGTCATGCAGATGAAGTGCGTTGCATCTGAATGCAGGTTTTAGCAGCAGGGAGGAAGAAGCTTTTCAGTAGAAGATTAGTTCCTAATGAAGGCCCGGAGCAGCTTTAAACCAGCAGAACACTTGTTTATTTAATCCCCCTGTCCGTGATGCGATGGCTGCCCCTAGGTAGATCCATCCATCCATCCATTTTCTATACCGCTTATCCTCATTAGGGTCGCGGGTATGCTGGAGTCTATCCCAGCTGATTTTGGGCAGGAAGCAGGGTACACCCTGGACTAGTCACCAGGCAATCACAGGGCACATATAGACAAACAAACATTCACACTCACATTCATACCTATGGACAATTTAGAGTCGCCAATTAACCTAACATGCATGATTTTGGAATGTGGGAGGAAACCCCTAGGTAGATTTCTTAAAAAAAATAAAGAAAAACAGGCTTTGCTACACATCTTAAAATATAGCCTGGAACTCTGCTCTGTCAGCCATTTACAGTTGCGGGATCTGTAAGTTTGATCATTTTGTTGTTCTCAAATGAATAGGCTAACCTTGCATGATGCTGTTAAAATGTGACTCTGTTAGCACTACGTAGCTGAAATAGGGATTCTAGCCATTGTTTATGTCCTTCTGTCCTGTGTTGTGATATATGGCATCTATTACATCGAGTACAGTTAAGAGTGTAAAAAGTACGCAATAGATAGCTTCATTCGTCCATTTTCTATGCCGCTAATCCTCATTCGGGTTGCAGAGGTTGCTGGAGCCTATCCCAGCTGACTTCAGGAGAGAGGTGGGGTACACCCTGGACTGGTCGCCAGACAGCTTATTGGCATTAAAGCTACAGACACACATCACACATTTGCATACTTGCACCTTTAAACTGTCTAAATTACGCTATTGTGTGACATTTGACATGCATTTTAAATGAGAAAAACAAACATGTTATTGTATGAAATATTTTATAAATGTATTAAAAAAAGAAAAAAAAAAAAAAAAAAAAAAACAAAAAACAAAAAAAAAAAGGAAATGTCCAATTTTCCAAAGTGTTTATTTTGTTAGACATTAAGTTTCCACGCCATATTTGTCAAAGTGTCTCATGATGATGTTCAGCTCCAGCTCCACGGTACCCATGGCGGCGGTGTGCAGTCTGTACCTGTCCGCCCCGCTGTAGATAAGGTCCGGGCTCCTGAGCTGGGATCCTCCACCGACGAACATTTGCGACAGCTGCTCCTGCCACGAACCGAGAGGCCTCCATGTGGCACAGCTTATTCGATGGTGGCCAGGGCTGGAAGGGACGTGGCAGTAGCCGTACCCGATGAGCTGGCAGCGGCCGAAGGAGTCCTGGTACCACACCTGGAGGTGAAGCTTGGGCCAGCCTTGGAGCCCCTTGGTGGCGTAATGCACGTCAACAGGGTGGCTCCAATACGCCATGTCTCCTGTTTGAGGGCTGTCCACCTGAGTCTGACCCTCCTTCAAGCCGGAGAGAAGACGCCAGGCGCCTCCGGTGTGGACACCCCATTTGCAAAAGAGGCTGCTCTGCGGGAAACCCGAAGCCCCGACAAGATGACCGATGATGTGCAGCTCCGCCATGTGAGATTTGAAGTATTTAGCCTTTAGCTGCTAGCATCACAGCTAACGTCTCCTTAGTAACCCCGCCACTGACCTGCACCCACGTAATAGTTCTTCCCGCGCTTCGATTCAATGCACCGCTTTAATATTTTTTGTCGACAAAAAAAAATATACCTTGTAGTTTGGTTGGACAATCGAAGCCGGCCCCAAAGCCATAAAATAGCCGCAAAACACTTCCTCGTTTGGATCTTCTTCGGTGATTGGAGGCAATCCACGTTATGCCGCGCCCTCCTTCGGCTGAAGGGTGTAACTGCACAGTCACATGTATGCCTGACCCATTTATCCTGTTTTCCTGTGCTATTTATTCTAAAAAAAACCCTCAAATACTTAAAATTGTGTAACCTGTATGGTATTAAGGGGCTACATTTGAGAGAACCGACACAAGTGGTTTGGTTTTGTGTTTTAGTGAGGTTAAAGAATATCAGGACTATGTACACAATATAATCATACAATATACAGTACGACATGTTTGTTTTGTAACTCTTATAATATTTCTGTTTACAATAACAATACACCATGGATTAATTTTTACACTCTTCTTCAGCATTACAATCATATGTAAATATTTTCCCACAAATTACCTAGAAGTTGTTTTAAAAAAAACAAAAATGAAGTTGGCAATAAAATACTGCATCTGTACAAAAATAACTCTTCTCAGAGAGCATTCCTGCTGTTGTTGTTGATGTCCATCCTGGAGACAAGCTCAGTCACAAATTGCTGCAGCGTGTGCGAGCGCAGCTGGCCCACCTGCAGGACTCCCTGGTGGTCCACGCTGTCCGTGTCCTCGTAGCTCTTCACCACCTGATGCAAACGCAGGCACGCTTAGTTCATCACCAGGAAGTCAACTACATCATTTGTGTTTTTTCCACCTTGTTGGTGATGAGAGAGAGGCCAAAGACTCTTAGCCCGCAGTGAGTTGCTATGACAACCTCAGGAGCTGTGCTCATGCCTGTAAACAGAAGACAATGTGGTTATGTATTGTTCGTACTATGAGCTGATGCACACACACTAAACACTGCTTTGTGAGGATTTTTGCAATAGGTTCCATGTGGAGCAGCGAAGCTCAATACCTTTTTCCTCCAGATCAGTTCGCCACTCAAATAGCCCATGTGATCTCCTAATGTCCTTCAAAGGTCTTAATGACCCATAATAACCCTCCAAATGTCAAACTCTATACATCCATCTATTTTCTGTAGTGTTTGTCCTCATTGGGGTCACGAGTGTACTGGAGATTATCCCAGTTGACGTTACACTGATCAAATTTATGCCTCACCTACAGCATCCACGCCCAGTCGATGCAATAGTCTGGCCTCCGCAATGGATTCAAAAGTCGGCCCACCCACCATAGCGTACACGCCTTCCTGCATGAGGCCGGCCACTCCCATCTCCTTTGCAATCTCCCTCGCTAGGCAACACAGGCCTTTGTCATAGCAACCCGACATGGCCGGGAAGCGCGGCCCAAATCTGGAAAATACGACTGTCATCAAGAAACAAACACCAGCGCAAATCGCTGAGCTTGCAACTCACTTGTCGTCATTGGGTCCGCAAAGCGGGTTCAGGCCTATCAGTCCGGGAAAGTTGATGTGGTCCTTGATGACCATGATGTCGCCGGGCTGCAAGCCATCAGCCAATGAGCCGGCAGCGTTTGTTACGATCAAAGTCTTCACTCCCAGCAGCTTGAAGACTCGCACTGGAAAGGTAGTCTAAAGGACACAGTGACTCCCGGAAGGTCAAACAGGTTGAATACCCCTAATCTAACAGATTAAATACACATCACTGTTTTGCTTTTTAACTTGCTTTTTGTGGCAGATATTAAGGATAAAAGAGGAACCACAAAACTAAAAAAGCAACTTAGAGCAACACATGAAGATGTGTGACAGTAAGAATTAATAAAACATGAGTTAAATAATTCATTTAACCAAAACAAATTCATTCATTCATTTTCTATACCGCTTATCCTCATTAGGGTCGCGGGGATGCTGGAGCCTATCCCAGCACACTTTGGGCGAGAGGCGGGGTACACCCTGGACTGGTTGCCAGTCAAGCGCAGGGCACATATAGACAAACAAACATTCACACCAATGGACAATTTTAGAGTCGCCAATTAACCTACCATGCAAGTTTTTGCAATGTGGGAAGAAAACCGGAGTACCCGGAGAAAACCCCCACACACACGGGGAGAACATGCAAACTCCACACAGAGATGCCCAACGGAGATTTGAACCCAGGTCTTCCAGATCTCCTGACTGTGTGGCCAATGTGCTAACCACTCATCCACCGTGCGGCCCCCTAAACAAATTGTGTCTTTGAAAGCATCATGGCTAATGACTTGCATGAAAATGCCCAGAGAAGTCAACAGCACATTTTATTGTGCTGAAAAGGACATGAGTACCTTTTGATATAGTACACACTTATGAGGCACAAGTTCAACATATGCTGCATGCCCCTTCAAACTTCCACTTGTTAATTCCAGTAACAGTATAAAAGTTTTATTATGCAGGGTTTTAACTTATTGACTGTGCGTGGACTTTTATCACGACTAAAGGTATTTAAGCGTGATGTAAACAAAGCTTTTATGTTACAAACAAATTATACATACAATACAATCCACTGCAGTAACGCAACTATATCTCTTAGCAACAAAGTCCTTTGTTGTACACAAGCTTGTACACAAATGTGGCAGCAAAATGTGACATAAGATGGAATATAAACATAATTATGAGTAAAAATAAAGAGGGTAACAGTAAGCTATTAATTTATGAGTGTGTGTGTTGTACAGGAGGAACAATGGCAGCATTGAATTGTTTTGTCAAAATGCTGCATGTGACCAACAAAACCCATGCCTAGACTGACACACACAAACACACCATTGGATAAAAATGGTGCATTCAAGAGACATGCTAGCATTGGCACCATCATCATGAGCAAGTTTGTTCTGGCGCGTGCAAAATTTTGAGGGCCTTTGTGGTCATGTTCTATTTCTATAAGGTATCTGTCAAAAGTGAGTATGACCTAATTTCTCAGCAAACATTGTGTTGTATCTTATCAAGGGACAACACCACAACAAATAAACTTGCAGATACTTCAGAGGACAGTCAGTGTACAGCTTGTATGGCAGTACACTCCTCCCTCTTTTACAACTGTTAATTGGTTCCATGGTTCAATTAATTCCATGATCTAGGATTCAATGTTAATAAATAGAATATTTTCATAGATAGTGTATAGAAAAGCTGTTTAGGACTTTCTTAATATGGTTTTTAACATCACTAGAGACTGTAGACATGAAATAACACCCCTATAGTCACCTTTACATTCTATTATTCATTGTTTACATCACATTGCAACTTATACTGCTAGCAAGCTTACCGTTAACCTGGAATTTATTTATTCTAAACTTCATTCATTCATTTTCTATACCGCTTATCCTCATTAGGGTCGCGGGTATGCTGGAGCCTATCCCAGCTGACTTTGGGCGGGAGGCGTGGTACACCCTGGACTGGTTGCCAGTCAATCGCAGGGCACATATAGACAAACAAAGACATACAACCAGTCACACTCACATTCATACCTATGGTATGAATGCATGTTTTTGTAATGTGGGAAGAAACCGGAGTACCCGCAGAAAACCCATGAACATGCAAACTCCACACAGAGTTACCCAACGGAAATTCGAACCCAGAACCTCCTGACTGTGAGGCCAACATGCTTCCCATTCAGCCACTGTGCAGCCCCTCTTCTAAACTTAAGCCAAAATTGTATCACTTCTACATGGAATGGAATGAACTTTTGTTAAAAAACTTAGGTTGGCTGACTTCATTACTTGATGCAGTGTTAAGGCAATGTAATGTAAGGTAATGTCTTATTGTTTTGTGTCATTACTGCAGCCTAGTGACCAGAACATGCCTGTAGATACTTGTGTTAACAGCTATTTTTACAATGTTGGCTGTTTGAGTCATCTTCATCTTGAGAAAGCTATACTGCTATACAAGCTGTACACCGACTACTCTAAAGCATATCCAAGTTTAATTTCTTACGTATATCCCGTGACAAGTTGTACTGTACTGTGGTCACGGAAATGTGTAATGTTTTACCTTGCATAGTGAATGTCCTTCATACATATGGAAGCGACCTTGCATGCACACGCACGTCTTCCCCTTCAGCTCCCCAAACACCAGCCGACCTGCGTGACCTTGAACTGCAACATGACATGGGTGACACCATTAAACCAAAATGTAGTTTATTTTGGGTCCAACCCGGCATGTACCTGTGCTCTGTGGGAATCCTGGGATATTGGCGTAGGCGAAGGAGTCCTGACACTTAAGGGCGTCAGCGAGCATGCCCAGGCCAGAGCCACAAATGATGGCCACCAGGGGGCGGTGCTTGGTCTGAGATATCAGCCAATCAGCGGACTTCTGGTATTCATCATGACTGCCATTGAGAAGAACAAAGGATACCACTTTGTAACATCCGTACTATATAATACATATTTTATGGCACCTAGGGTGCAGCATAGTGAACAAAAGAATCATAGATTCTATCTGCTAATCTTCACAGTTTAGAAAAATAAAACAAAAATTATATAAATATTTTGGTAAATGTCAGCCACACCACCTTCAGGTTTGAGCATGAATGCTGCTCATATGACAGATGACACCCAGTAACCATATGGATGACTGAACACATAATTTGGTTCTCCTCAGCCAGAGGTGTTCAAACTTTACTGCTAAGGATGAGGAGGCCACTTTGATATGCTTCACATTTGTGTTTCCAAAACACTCAAGCGAAGTCAGTGTAGGTTAAATATATTTGACTACATTCAAAATAAATGGCAATAAATGTTTCTGCATGTTTTGTATACCAAAAGTTTAATAAATTATTAAATGTAATTAGCCAAAAACTATATAAATACTTTATTTGTACATATGTTTAGTGATTCTGTTTTGTGTTTTTGTGAGTTAGTTCGGGCTAGGGGCGTAGGATCAAAACAGAAACATAATAGTAAATGATGGATTACATTAAAAAAAATCCTGACTAATGTGATTTAAAAAAAAGCTTATTATAATTGATGATAACTGGTCTGCTTTTAGAAATAGTCTAATTTGCAGTTTTATTGAAATTATTCTTGAATATCTAAATTGAGACTTACTACTTTCTATTTAATAATTTAATATGCTTATTCATTGCTCTGATGCAGGACATTCTTAATGTTATTTGGGGAAGAAAAGAAAAATAATCTGCCAACAACAAAAAACGAGCTGCAAGTTATAACTAGCCCACTGGCCAGTCACCACTGTCCTTAATGTCTCAGTTTTTGTTTTGGTAGGTTTCTACTAGCAATCAAAAGATGAAGCCTTTTATCTATGTGTTATATTTTAACATTTTTTGTGATATAAAGTAATGTAAAATAAAAAGAGAGGTGTGACGTGCACTAATACTCTCCACACTTCTCATTAGAGCTAAGAATATTCATAGGGTTATTTATTGTTTAATACTAGACTGGTTAACTTCTTTTTACACTTGTGTGACAGTCAAGAGCGTGAAAATGCATCTTAAAGCGTTGCCTGTAGTGTGAATAAAACTTATGGTGGCCACTATTTGACTCCGGAACAGATCGAAATATAAAAAAAAAAATCTAAATCAAAGTGGACTAGTGTCAGAAAATCGAATGTTGACTAAACGACTGAAAACTCAAACATTGCATTGTTATACAAACAAGACTAAGCACACGCTAAATGATATCAATATGATAGAAAATGTTTTTCTCTTACCTGATCTGTTCTCTGCTGTGCATGATGGATTATTGTCAGTGTGTGTGTATGTGTGAGAGAGTGGGTGTGTTACTGCTACAGCTCAAACTACATTTATATATATACACACGAGTGATTGGCCAACAAGCCATCCATTCATCAGCATCAGCCAATGAATGAAAGTGCAGTGTTACAGAAGTGTGTGTGTGGATTCCTATCAAAATTGGAGTGTGGGAGACGATTTTCACGTGTTGTCAGAGTTGGGTCTTCTTTTTACGTCATGCCCCAGCTGGCAACAACTTGATTTTACTACACATAAATAAACTTGTTCACACAATTATCAATCGTAAAATGAGCCATCACATTTCAGCAATCAATTTATTATTACCATGTAAGGAGTAAATACTATAGAATGCAAACTTTGATATACTATGGAGTAGTCACTGTACAGCCTGCATAGCAGTATAGATTACTATCCATTGAAAATGACAACATCCATCCATTATTGTCTAAATAACTGGCAAGTAGCAAGATAATAGTGTCTGGCCTATACAGTAAGCATGATGGTTGTCACATTTTGGTCGGCAGAAGACTGAGTTGACCCCCAGAATGCAGAGACGAAGGCAGGTGAGCCAAAAATAACGATATTTAATAAACTAAACAGGTACTCGCAGTCCAGCGGGTTTCAAAAACAAAAAGCGACAGAGGTACGAATCTCTGTGAATGCAAGCAATGTCTTTGGGGTATTGCCATGGAAGGAGGGAATCTACGTCACAGCGCCGCCAGGAACATAGACACAAACTATGAAGTCAATAAACTAGCACTGTTCCTGTGCTGGTGCTGGGCTTGTCAATCCCACTAATTGGGATGAAGGACAAGAGTGTGCAATTCCATCCTTGCAAGGTAGCTGCAACCAAGCTCTTGCAGGAAGTGCAGTCTGGCAAAATAAGAGTGTAGGTCAGGAAATAATATCTCCTGTCCTGCGGAGCATGACAGTGGTGATTGGATCATGGTCTGGGGCTGCATGAATGCTGCCAGCACTGGGCAATTGCGGGTCAAGACACCTACACCTTCCTTCGACTTGATGATGCCCCACAGGTGCTCAATTGAGTTTGATCATGAGGAGTCAGGAGTCTGTCCCACAAATTAGTTTTAGTGTCTCCACGTGCCGTCACCAACTTAACAGGAGGCAGCTTGTTGTTCCCTTGTCTCCTCAATGATGTTCTTGTGTCTCCTGACCGCTAACACAATGCACATGCTCCTGTGATCAGCTGATCTGACAAGGCTTGCTGACCCCAAAAGAGAGTCTTCTCTGGTAAATGTGACAAAGTGGGCGAGATGACGGCAATGGAGTTTTTTTTGTCGTAGTTTTCAATTAGACACTCTGCATCTGCACGCTATTATACTGTATGTTACCTATTAGTTACAGTAGGGGGAGGCACCAGGCGGAAGCTGCATTAGCTGCTTAATAAGCAGAGTGCTGCTGGTGGTTACATGCAAATTGAAGCCAGTGCCACTACTGGCAAATAAGAAGCACATGTTTAACATTAATATCATCTGAACGCAACATTTATATGTATTTATTGTGGGTCAAAAGACTGAATTGTGTTGAAAGTTAAAGCAGTAATCATCATCAAATAACTTACCTGAAAGTATATAATTTATATAATTACATGATTGTCTTTGTATGAATTGTAATACATTACGATACATGACTGCATGACTGTTGAATTATTTTCACCAAACAAGTGCAACGTATTTAACTTTACATGTTCACACTGTTTTTTTAAACTTATACATTGACGGCCTTTAACAAGACAACATTACTACAAATACAAATTCTTTGATCTAAATAGGCCTACTTTCTATTGAGCTTTTGTAGCAAAATCAAACACAACATATTGGTTGAAGTGAAAAGTGAGCTGCTTAGAACATGTATTCTTTGCCATGACTTGCTTCCAGAGGATATATTTTAGCTAATAAACTAAAAACAAACCTATCTATCCATTTTCTTCTGCTTACTTGGGTCCGGGTTGCAAGAGCAACGCTCTCAGTTGGAAAGTCCAGACTTCTCAGTCTGTGGCCACCTCTTCCAGTTCTGACTTGACATTATCCCTCCAGAGTGTTCTTGGTCTGCCCTGAGGCCTTCCCCCGGCTCGGCATGCCTAGAACACCTTATGGCATGGCATCATCTGGACCAGATACCTGACCCACTTCAACAAGCTCCTCTCATGTGAAGGAGCAACCACTCAACTTATTTTCTTCATGGAAATGCAAATTAATTTGTAACTCTTTTTGAAACGCATTTTTCTGGATTTTTTTTTTTTACATTGTTGTCTCTCACTGTTCAAATAAACCTACCATTGAAATGATAGACTGATCATTTCTTTGTTAGCGGGCAAACTTACGAAATCAGCTGGGGTTCAAATACTTTTTCCTTCACGGTATGCATTTTTGAATGCCTCTAGACTGCGGTCTGACTACTGATTGGATGATTAAAAGGAAATACATGTGGAAACATAAAGAGAATCAATAATACAAAAATATACAAATGCAGTCATATTGTAATTCCATTTTGCCCTTGCCTTTTCCATTTTGTCATTGCTTTTTGTGTATTGTCTTTGTCTTTTCCATTTAATCCTTCCTCTTTCGTCTTTGTCTTTTCCATTTCCTTTTCCTCTTTGGATTTACCTGATCCTTGATACCAACTGGAAAATGCAATGTCTATTCATGGACCCTCAGGTATTGACTAGTCACCCTGGCAGAAGGACCTGCCCCAGCAAAGGCTGTGGGAAGGTTCTTGAACAGATATTGCTTTTTCCATTTAGTGTCAGGCATCCAGTAAATGCAAAGAGGAAAAGCAAAGACAAAGACAAAAGAGAAAAATCAACAATTAAATAGAAAACACAAAGACAATAGACAAAAAGCAATAACAAAAGGGAAAAGGCAAAGACAACATGGGATTACAATATGACTACATTTGTATATTTTTGTATTATTGACTCTATTTCTATTTTCGCATGTATTTTCTATTAATTTTGGCACTCCTGTGATTACATAGTAGGCTAGTGTATGCAGTGAGTGTTAATCACTGGAGAGAAAAAAAGGTGAGGGAGTTTTGAGTTGAGTCTCAAGCAAGTTACGGCTCTTTAAAAGAAAACTATGTAATTAACGAGGGTATAGCAATAGTGCGCTGTACAGTAGCTATGTGTTCAGAGACCGTGACACGCAAATCGCTGAGATGGTGACTCTGGGAGAGGCAGATAGTGTGTTAGGGAGCTGACTGAGCACTCACTGCTCATGGCTCCTGTGAGGTGGTATGGAATCACAGGAGTACATAAATTAAAAGGGACTGTGGAAATATAAAGAAAATCAATAATAGAAAATATACAAATGTATGCTTTTACATTTTGTCATGGCTTTTTCTGTATTGTCCTTGTTATTTCCATTTTGTCGTTACTTTTCGTGTTTTGTCTGTGTCTTTCCCATTTGTTTCATACAAGCTGGCAAATAAAAGCAAAGGCAAAACAATGAGGGTCATTTACAAAATAAGAGAAACAACAACAAAATGGAAAAACACATCTCCAAATACCAGAAGAACCTCCCGACGACATCAGGAAAAGCCCTTACATTTGTCTTTATTCGCTTTTGAGAAAATAAGTACCCAAGGGGGTTTGTAAAAAAGCTAGAAAATCACCAAGTTGGAAACACTGGGCTACACATGTGATCGGAAGGACCAACAGAATGGTTATTGATGACAATTCAATGGTATTGACAACACTGATGTGCAGATATATAAACTCTGATGAACTATTTAATGTTAAAGTTGGCTGCATTTTGTTTTCATTTTACACAAAGAGTAAGCCTACACATGCACTGCAGGTAACATTTAAGTTAAGTTATAAATTATAAATGTGTAATGTTTTGCGGCTCCAGACTTTCTTTTTTTTATGGAAAAGGAGGCGAAATGGCTCTTTTGATGGTAAAGGTTGCCGACCCAACCTCAAAATGCGCCACTGAAATGGATGTCGTGTGGCTCTCAAAGACTCATAAAAAACTTTCTGCTGTGGGATCATTTGAAAGATTAAAGATTAAAAATGATCATTATGTATGGCCGCATGAATCCGAGGTCATTTAAAACGACCTTTAAAATGTTGCTGTCACATGATGAGTCCTCCATGCCATGATTCTAATTGTTGTCTGCATTTAGACATGTGAGCAATGTGACCGTGAAGGACCAAGTCACATATTTGGGATTGTTGGAGGTGAGTGACAAGCATTCCTGCTTTCCTGACAGTTTTTTCTTGTTTATGTATTTAACAAACCGAGGCTCTTCCACTACATAATGGCCTCATGAGAACGTCTTAGGTATTAGGATGACACAAGCATTTCACATTTGCCTCCAGGATGTTTTAGTACCACATCATACAATTTATAACTCAATGTCATGTTTTCCTGGACATGTCCAGTATATTGTTGAGACGTGGCACATAGAGCAATTTTTAGCAAGAATCTGGATAAATGGGTTAATACAGGAATGTTTGACTCACGGTGACATCAAAGGAATGGTTCTCCCCCATGATCCCACATATGATATGATATAAATACGTTTACTGCAAATGCTCCAATCAAGGCCTCCTACAATAGTCGTAGTAGTCACTTCGAAGTTTAAAAATGTATATTTTATATACTGTATATTTTATAAGTTTGGATTTTGACAGCCTCTTTTCCTTTATGTCCTGCTTCCAACTAATGCTTTGCTGTTTAGGTAAATAAACACCGTGGCTATAATTAGAGCATTTACTCTGTACAGTATATTGTTATTTCGTTAACAATTTGATCTGGAATCTACTTCATATTGTAGTTTAGGAGTGTCTAAACGTTTTCCACCAAGAGCCACAAAAAAAATCAAAGAATGCTGGGGCCACATCTTTTAAACCAACCCATGTTGATATACAAAAGCATTTTTTAAATTTAAAGGAAAAGGCAGCCTGCATCAAAGCATTTTATTAGTATGAACAGCGTTCAACGATACACTTTTTTGGTCGTTTATTTCATGTTTGCTGTTTTTATTTTATTTTAACAAATATATATTTTTTTGTTATTTCAACTTTCTTCTCACACATTTTTTTTCCTCTTAATTCTAACAGTCCACCTGGAAGTATTTGTCTTTTTATATTTATAAAAGTATCACACAATCTGCTATATGTTCTTGTGTTCCTTTTTATCAGGAGCACTTTAAACATCAGACCACATCAAACAACAAAGTTGAATTTTACAGTTTTTATTTTTATGAATAAGACATGGAAATATACATGAATAAAGGATGTGAAATACAGTATGAACTGTGAACGATAAAACATTGACTATTTAGGAGTATGTCGACCTTCCTCCTTTTTTTTACTTCTCACACAGCGCATTGCGTAGGTCTGTTGTTGTTTTATTGTTGTTGTGTGTCACGTATGGGTTGACTTGTGTTCACCCCTCACCAGTGCCCCCTGTGCCCACACCCCTGTTCAATCCCCTGCACCCAACATTTGACATACAACATACACACAAACACACTGACACACACCTGCACTCGCGCACACACACCCACACCCGCCCAACCCCCTGCACACTCCCCCAACCCTGGTCCTCCCAGGCACCAATCCGGCACCGGGACACGCACCCATCCACCCCCGCAGCAGCGAGTCCAGGCCAACCCAGATGCCCCCGGGGGTCAGATACGCCCCCACTCCCACATCTGGGTAGAGGCAGCCCCCGGAACACAGGGCCCAGGAGTGCCGCCCCACCCACACCCAGCCAGCCCAGCCACCCGGCCCGGGGCCCGACGGCCACGACCCAGGCCCCAACCCACGGTTCCCCGCCCCTCCACCAACCGGTCGTCTCGGCACCAGACCAGACCTACCCCAGCCTCCACAGAGATAAACACCGGTCCCCCGCAGAGCAGCGTAGCCCAGCCCCCCTCCCCAAGGGACCCCCAGCGGCCCGTATGCCCCTGGCACCTCCGCCAGCCGCCCAACTCTCAGAGTGAAGTGAAAGAGTTAATCACCGGGGACCAGAGTGAATGAGATTGGTCCAATTGATTGTTTAAAAAGCTAGACATTGTCTCACAAGAGATATGATCTAATAAAAGATTCCTAAAGTGGTTCATACTTAGATTGGCTTTTGTTTTCCAATTCATGAGAATAGTTAAAAGTTAAAAGTTTATATAACATCATTGGAAGCATCTGGCGCGCCGCATTCAAACTCCAGGCAGGCCGGATGTGGCCCCCGGGCCACAGCTTGTCCACACCTGATCTATAGGATGATTAAAATCAGGTTGCATGTATACGGGAATGGAATTTGCATAAATTTGCATGTTAAATACACACACTCAATTAACATGAATTGAATATATTGACTTTTACCACTACATTCTTGCATGCTCGTTATTATGTAACTATTATATTCTAGCATAGGCTAGAGTTGTAAATGGTCGAGTTTCAAGGGTTACACACACAAGCAGGAGGCTTGGGGAGAACAGATTTTCTCTCCATTTTCAGGACCACAGCTGTTTTTTTTTTTTTTTTTGGCAATGAAAGATCTCGTGCTAACAGAGGGTAGGCCTATCTACATGAACTATTTTCCTGGGTCTTCCATATGTACTATTCTG
Source organism: Oostethus manadensis (assembly GCA_024372805.1). Classification (NCBI taxonomy): domain Eukaryota; kingdom Metazoa; phylum Chordata; class Actinopteri; order Syngnathiformes; family Syngnathidae; genus Oostethus; species Oostethus manadensis. Next base: position 4,893,876 of record QODF01000029.1, read on the forward strand.
ACTCATGATGATGTGTTGTTAGCGCCTCAGTGAAGACAAAACAGAACCAGCGTCTCATAGCTAATTCAATCTCGTTATTACATCCACATGTGCATCATGGCATTCCAGAAGGTCTGCCATACAGATGCTGTAGGGAAAAAATGTGTCGTTGCCCAGCAGCGAGATTCTCCGCTCCAGTGTGCCTTAAATTTCATATGGCATGAGGACACGAGCGCTATTTTCAGCCCCCTGTACTTGTGGGAGCAAAGACAACGAAGGGGCGCAAAAAAGACATCTATTATTCATAGTGTTGGCGTCACATCGCTGACTAGGGATGACGCGGTTGCTAAGGGGGCGGAAATCTGGTTCATAGTCTTTTATCTAGAAGGAAAATTCCTTTTAAAGGAGTCAACAGAGAGGCCAAATGAGTGAGATTTTTGGCAAAGGCCAAAAACAGAGGGATATTGCTAACATAGCTTCACTTTGTGAAAAGTCAGATAAATCTTGAAAATGCAAATTCATTAGATGAATGAATTTGGAATAACCTAGCACGGCACTGTCAAAAAACAGAGTTGTAGTGCAGTTAAAAATGAGCAAATTACCTCAGTGTTCTATCTGTTTTCATTCTGTGCTTTATCCCAGTTTCCAAAAGTAGTGTTTTTTTATCACCAATTATGGTTGGAGGTCCAGTAACGTAGATGTGTTGTATAGAATGGTATAAATGCTGCTGGTATAAACATGTCTATTCAGTTCTTTGCCAAGTCACTATACTCGCCAGGTGTATGGTTTACAAAAGCTTATAACTGACAGGTCTCTAATTAGCTAATCAGGTCAATGAACATTGGCATTAACCCTTCTGGCTGTAGGCAACACAGTGGTTGTGATCATTAATCTACTTCTACATGCACTTTCTAATGTTGCTACTCAGCTGCTGGTAGTTACTGTTGTTTTTAACAAATTCATCCGCGGTATTAATACAGGCTGGGCAGTTTGCTTCTTACCTCTATAACAACATTGGTTCCAGTGCTGCTCTGCTGTGCGATACTTACCGTGTACTCAAAGAGAGCTACATTCTGCTTTACACTTTCTCATGCGTTGCAAATTATTATTAAAGTTAAAAAAGTTGTAAATTATAATGACTTTATTTTATTATTGCCTGCCATTGTTGTTATTCATTAGCGACTAAGTGAACTAATGAACAATGGTAAAATAGTTGTGTCTTGGTTTCTTACCAAGTTGACCCCTAGCACCTTGGTGCACGGCACACACTCAACTCCAATGCAGAACTTTGAAAGGCTCATGACGGCGTCAGATGGGACGGTGTAGTGACTACACAGAAACATAAATCAGCTAGAGCCACAGCCAAAGAACAAGTTAGCCGCATCCGGCTCTGGAGCCGCGGGTTGCAGACCCCTGGTCTGGTTGGTGAAATTTGACTTTGACACCAGTGCTCCAAACACTACAAACCTGTTTCCTTACCAGTGTCTTTTCTTTTTTTTAATTGAAATGAAATATACTGTATTATGCAACAAGTTATTACAACTAGATTCAAGTTTACTGGAATATCTGCTTTGCTTACATGATTTGCCCTGCATTTGATTTGCAGCAATCTTTAAAACAACCCAAAGAATGATGGATAACTATGTTTGAACTCAGAAGTCAAGGAGACATTGGGCGTGACATGCATTATTTTGGCAGGCCTTGACTTTAGAACATGTGAACTGACACTATAATATTAATATTAATACTAAAACCACAGAATCAAACTTTAAACTACACCCAGTTCTGCGACGAATGCCAACAAAATCAAGATGTACACAGCATGTGGCACAAAACAACAGTGACATTTAATTTAGCTTTTAATGAGACAAGTATATTCACAGTTTGTATTCACTTAAAAAAAGATAAATCATAGTAAAACACGAGCTTCCAGGTAACGTATGTGCATCTAAAATATTGAAAAAATAACATTACAATAAAAATATTGAAATATGTTCAAACACGTTGACAATAAAGATAAATTTTCTTCTATAAACCACTATGATAGTTAAAGATAAATAAAACATCAACACACATTGTTGTTGTATTTACAGTTGTTCCACTGGCCTCGGTCCCTGGGAGAGAAACACTTTGTATCAAAAATGAACTGGAAAAATGTTTGTTTTCTTGAGGTCCCTCTCAATATTTAAAGACCTGTCCTTTGTTAACATGATGGACAGCTTCCGCCTCCAACACTGAGACTGAGGTATTATTGCACTTGATCCCTTGTAATAGACCTGACATTGGGCATACGTCGCCAAAGCTGACGTGATCACGGTCCATGCAGCAGTTTCGACCAGCTTGAGAATTGAGGCATATCTTTCTTCCAGTCAGTAAACACGTGGGCAGGTACATTTGTAAACAACTAGGCCGGTCACAATAATCCATGAATCGATTCATCGTACTATTAATAAAAACAAACTGGATGATTTTGTCAGCCGCGACATGTGCACGCGTATTTATTGGCACAAGCGAGAGTACACACTGATTGCTGCAAGTGTCATGAGGAGTAGCAAGCGAACGCAAATGGGAATATTGTGTATACTGTGAATATTCACAGGCGTATTAGCGACGCTGCAGTGACTTCACGACGAGGATCATGTCACGCAGACTGCAATGAGTTGAAGCCATAGCCATGTGAAAATATACTGATGGGGGGTAGGATTAAATAAGATTTTCTTCTTCCTACTCGTTTTGGACATGTGGAACTGTCAATTGGATTATGTGATGTATTTCAATGTAATGTGTATGACTTTTTTAATAAAAGGAAACCATTACCATTACTATTATTGTAGTAATTTGATGCTATTCCTCTTTGATTCAAAGGTTATCAACCTAACCTGTGCTCCTGTAAGTAGCTGAAGTGGGAAATAAAAGTCAAGAAAATCTACTGGAGTCGAGTTGCTAAAGCGTTCCGTACAATCTTCTCAAGTGCAGGCTTGCATAAGTGGAACGTGACAGTTGATAATCATCGCAACAGTTGATAACCATGGCAGCAGTAGGTGGGTGGAGAACAGATTTTAATGCTTCTAACCAAGATAACCACGGTGCAGTTGGTGCATGAAAATTTTATTGCCCCTAGCCAAACTGCTGACAATCAAAGATCCAGTAAAATGGAGAATACAGCTATAGAACTAAAAGGGCTCAAGAAGCAGTGGGCCACCGTTAAAGGTTCCTTCACAAAGAAATAACTTAATTCACGATAAGAAGGACAAAACGCAAAGAATGACCTCCCAGAGGAATTCACTGAGCTCACCAGATACTACTGCAAAGTAAGGGATGCAACTGAAGAAACAGGATCCGCTGATGGAAAAGAGAACATGTCACTAATTGAGCACCTAAAAGACGACGTAAGGAAAAAAGCAAAGCTTGGGGAAGCCGAAGAACTCGTCCGAAACGGTCTAATGGCGAGATATGAAGAGAAGCCTCATACCTGTAACTAAACAAACTGAAAGCGATTGCGACACAAACAACTGTCTCCTGCTGACATAAGTTGCGCTTTCCATACCGATCATATCTGGATGACCTGGAAGATCAGTTCACTGAAGCAAGACAAGCTATCTCATAGTGGGAAATGTGGGCACCGCAGAATGAGGAACTAGAAGCGAGGGTCGAAACCATCCTAGAAATTAATAAGGGCCTGAAGCATGACAAATCCCAATTCGGCCCCCATCAGGCCGAGACAGAAGTTAATGCAACCACCATTAGTCCTAATCCAGTACCCGTCAGCAGTGGTTGCAGCAGAGACCACCACAGGTGGATATTTCTAAAAGATCAAGATCTAAAAGATTAAGTGGAATGGAATTTTTTCAAGATCAATGCAAAAAAACACATTGCCTAAGTAAACCTGTTGAGAAAAAACAAGCATTTACCAAAACACCAACCTTAATGAGGGACTCTGAAAGTACACACACTTTGTGTGGATATGATCGACATCATGTTAAAATCTTCTTTTGTCGGTGATTCATAGGTCTTGGACTGTGTGAATAATGTTTATGATGGTGCAACGAAAAAGAGCTGCCATAACAGCGTACCTCTGCAACAAGAAGTGCAAAAAAGACCATTATTTTCTCTGGCCAAGAAAGGAGGACAATGGTATTGTTCTTATGTTACAATAATATGGATGGAAAATGCTATTAAAGGTTGTCAACCTAACCTGTGCTCCTGTCAGTAGCTGAAGTGTGAAATAAACCTCAAGAAAATCGACAGGAGTCGGGTTGATAAAGCATCTTCTACGATCTTCTCAGCCTTTTCAAGTGCAGGCTGGCATAAGTCCAAAAGAACTTGATAATTATCAGTACATTCATTAATATATGGTATCAAAATAATGTTGGCAATAATATTGTTTATCCGCATTTTGTAGAAAAATTAATGTCCAGCAAACTCTGTTGTCGTGACAGGCCTAAAAACAATTTACAGCTTGCGGGAAAAGGGCGGCGTGTAGGGAATCACGTGTGCTGCATTCATCACATGCATCTCAAGCAGAATCCTACATAATACTCATTTGTCTAGCATTAATTTCCCAGTGGTTATGGGAGTCAGATGCAACCTCAAATCAAAAGCTCATTGTCATGTAACTTGTCTCCACTAAAAATTGTCTTCGCCACAACGAGCATTAGTGCTCGAAACCACCTTAGCTCATAGCAGTGCTGTACAGTGGCCCGCGCATAAAGCTGTTACTGGATGTGATGTACTGCAGTGGCAATGACACACATGCACACATTTAAATCAAAGGAAAAACTCCAAAATCTCAAATTCTTTTCCACTTCTCTTGCAAAACAAATGAGAAAACGATGCGCACAAAACTGGTGCATTACAGCTATAACAGCTGACTTTAAAAAAATCCGCCTTTGCTTTTTAAACAGAACCCGGTCTAGATGGGATATTACAGCAACTGTGTGTGCACGCATGTGTTTGCGGAAAGCTTCTGCTCCTAAACCGCTGCACACAAAAGGCTGACAAAGTGTTAAACCCTAAAATATGGCCGGCACAAATATATATTGACTTGAAATTTCTCACACAGCTCAACACACTCTACTAAAACATCTTCCCTAAATTAGGGTGTTTAGCCAAATCACTACATTTGGCACACACTGAGCAGCATGGTCGATTGAAGAACATGGCCGCCATGAAGCAAACCGTCTTTGCAGGGGTAGGAGCGGGACTTAGCAAATGATTGTCCATAAGTCATTGACCATTTGTCTCATGATTACAAAACCTTGACTATGTGTATGTCAAAAATGTCCCAACCTGGTTGGATGTATATAATGCTCGTCTGACATCTGGCGACAATCGCTTTCAACACAACACGGCAGGAGATGTGAGTGTCAGTGTTAAACTTCACACCCGTGTATTCCCTTGCACACAGGCCCACCTAATCTCTAACAGTGGTCTACGGTGCAAAAGAGGCTTCCTAATGATGTTTGTGCACTTTTCTGGTACACACAAAGGGGCACCTGTTTTGTGTGTTTTTGACCTATAAAAAGCAAAATCTGATGTTGAGGAAACCCAATCTAACCTCCAGCCAGGCCCTACCACAACAATAAGTCAATAAGTAAGTGTGAAAAAGTGAGAAAAGGTTTCAACTTTGATAGAAATATCTTCACTCCACATGCTTCCAGGGGTCGTCTTTAACAACGTTTGCACCATTCGCACAGAGATGACACTGATGTGTTCTGTCTGCACGAGGACCTGCTGTGGTACATCCATGCAGTTAGACGGTAGTGACCGTCAGCAAAGGGCTGGCACAAAGCATCAGGTGGTCCTGACTGTCCAGCCTGGTCCCGTGAGTCAGCAACTCCTCCACTGTTGTCCAGTCGTCCAACATCTTCCGATTCCTCAGCCGACTAAGCTTTCTCTGACTCAGCTCCAGGACTGTACTGCATCGTCCTTCTGTGGAAGCGGTACTTGCTCGACCGTCTGGCCCAATTCGCTCCGCCACAGGGGCGCTGCCCCTGCTGGAAGCCTCACGTACCGCCCCTCCTCTCGCCTGCTGCTGCTTCTGCTCGCGGGCCAGCAAGAAGTGTTCCCTCCTCTCCGTTCTGCTCCAGTACCGACCCAGAAGCATGTCCGTGTTGGTCTCATCATCCGTGCTCATCCCACTACGCTCATCAGCAAGCTGTGAGGCCCGGTCTCTCAGGAACTGGTTCCTGGAGATCCGAGAAGTCATGTTAGTTTTGGAGCAAGGGTTAAGTGAGGGGTGTAAACACGAAGAGGGGTTAGAGCGTGGCTGCGCATCAAATTGTTCTTTCTTTGTATCCAGACCAGCGGAGCCGGTCCCTGTGTGGCCCTCCAGGGTGCTATAAAGGCCTCGACCTCCACCGTTGCCCTGAGACTGGCGGCTGGCTGGTTTGGGCCATGTATCATTGACATCTCCTGCCTGGACAGGGTGTTCCATGCTCTGGAGGTGCTGTTGCTCTCTGGCTCGGCTCCTTTGCATCTCCTGCTGTCTCTCTCGGCCCATTTCCTCCTGCATCTGCACCTCCATCTCCAGACTCTGCTCCATTTGCCTGTTCTCTTCCAGTTCCCTCTCCATTTCTTTGTCCCGTTCTGCCACCAGGGATTCGGGGATCAGGCTCCTTTGCTGTGCATGCCACCAGTCGTGGTGAGCGAGTTGCCCGTTCGGGTTGCTGTTGTAGCAGGGACCCCTGATATGGCCTAGAGCACTGGGATGCTGCTGCGTGGACAAGGCAACATCTGCTGGGTGGGAAGCCATCACGTCTGCCACCATCTCGGTCTCCTCTGGCAAGTCTGGTTGAAAGACGCTATGAGGTGTGACCCCTCCACAGTGGTGCAGGGTGGCTGCGCAGTAGGAGGGGGACGCCGGGTGACTGGCCCGGCGCCGGTACTCCTGTGGTGGAGGGCGATGGTGCAGCGTACGGCTTCTCCTCAGCATCCCCACTGAGCTGGAGCCCTGATGGTGCTGCTGCATGGGTGCTAACGGCTTCCGGTGGCTGGAGGGGGTACTACAGGTGGAGAGGACAGGGCCGCTCATTCGTGACACCATTGTGTGCGTGTGGGAGGGGTTAAAGAGGGCTCCGCTGCTTGAGCTGTGACGGTTCAGACAGGGACGATCTGCTTTATGAAACTGGACCGACGATACCCTGGGAAAAGAATTCATGTACAAAGTCAAAAGATGACAGATGCTCCTAATCACCACGTGATTATATAATTGCCCCTGCATTGGATAATAATCATTTTTTAACCAATAATAGAGATGGAATTTATGACTCTTTGACGGGAGCCAGATCTTGGTGAGCCGTTCCTTTTGAAGAGCTGTTAAAAATACTGGCTCGTTTTTATATTTATTAAGTTTCAAGAAGTCAGCCTGGCCTTAACATGCTTAATCTTAGAAATAATCACTGGGAGGAATGAATTTAGATATCCCACCAATATGACTTTGAATTATTCTAAAATATTGATTATAACTTTATTTGACATGTGTGGACAAAGTTTTAACATCTGATCTGGATTTATTGTAAATATATTCCACAGTTGCCAGAGTGGTGCAATATACCTCTGCTTTGACAGTGACATTACTATTTTGAATTACTTTGTACAAATTCCATGTACGTGTGTAAACCATGACTTGAAAACGTATAAACATAAAAAAACGAAGGAGGCTACAATGAATTTCTGTGCAAAACAGCTTTTTGTGCAAATGTTTTTAGAAGAACGTTGTTAATCTAGAAAAAACAAAACATAGATATAACTGTCCTTGGGTGCATTTTGTTGCACTGTGAAAAAAATAAAATTAAACCCTGAGGACTCCTGAATTTTTAGTATAGGCTCCATATTGATAGACCGCTCGCTGCTGCTCTCAGAGGCAGGGCACAATCACATGTTTCTGTGTTGTCGTTGTTGTTATTTTTTACTGGCGCACTCACTAATGTGGCATGACGCTATGTCAATCACAGGACATATTTTTTTGTTTTTTTTGTTTTTGTTTGCAGAATGACATTCAGTAGTTAAAAGCATCATGCTTTTGTCATGCATGCAAAGTTGTAAAACATTTGTAAATGGACCCTCATTCTTTTGTGGCTCAGTTAAATAAGGGTGTTAGTCCAGTTCTATATTTTGTCATTGTAGGTTCATTCATTCATTTATTTTCAATACCGCTTATCCTCTCATTAGGGTCGCGGGTATGCTGGAGCCTATCCTAATCCTAAAATGATAGCATATAATTTTGTCTGGTGATATTATCTCGTGAGCTGTGTGTTTCATGACAATCCTAGCTTCTACTATTTTTTTCACAGTGTAGTTTTTTTGTTTGATTAATATTTCATAATATTAAGTTCAACATTGCAGTCCACCAAACTCCAGCATGAAAACTGTGTGTCTGGCAGAAAACTATAGCTATTACAGTGTTCGAGTGAGACAGTTTTCTAAATGTTTCATCTGAAAAATCCTTGGCTGTTTCCATGGAAACAAAGCTCAGCATTGAGTAACCCATATCAGCTTTGAATTAATCTTTTTTGTGTGCAACTGATTATCTGTCCTGGTTTGACAAACTTGGATGCAATTCGATTCCCACATACCTGAAAAGTCCTCGAGTTGGGAGGTCCAAAACTGCCCCAGTGGCCTCTTCCATCCCCAGCTGCATGCGCTGACATGGTGGCTGCATGCTTAGCGTTTCTGGGATGGCCTCCAGCAGCTCGCGGTGGCTCATGGGGCAGCTGTCGCGCCGCTCCCTTCTCTCGCACGTCTCCCCCTGATGCTGTAGTCGAGCATTGTACAGCCGCATCCTTTTCTCCAGCATCCTCTGGAAGTGCCGGAACTCCCCGGTACTGACGCTATAGAAGCCTGAATCGCTGAGCTCTGATGAGATGAATGACTCTGAGGATGGGGACCCACCACCTCCAAAGGCCCCACATACTCCAGGGCCAAGGGCCCCGTGGGGATGGTAGTCCTCCAGGCCAGCCTCCTCGGTCTCCAGGCCTGAGAGGTCACCCTGGTGGAGGGAACCATCCGTCCAGCCAAGACCGCTGTCCAGCTCATGGTGGAGGGGGAGAAAGCCCAGAGGCTTTTCCAGCATGAAGTCATCATCATCCGTCTGCAAGACCACATCACGTCAGTACCGGACAAGGAAACCAGGTTAAAATGCAAATAAGTGAATTTCCACAAAGTAATATTAGTAAATTGTATATTGAAGTAGTCACAACATCTAAAACCTTTTATGACCTTCTAATTGTAAACATTTTTAGAGCCCTGTAGAAATGAAATAACACCCCTATAGTCATCTTTATACCTGTATTACCAAATATAGTAACCAGTGTAGACTACTACTCTACTGCCACTGTATGTGGTTAAGAAGGGACTCACAGTGCACTTCAATCAATTAACAAGCAGAGAACACATGCAGTGAACATTCACACACTATATTTGTGTTTTCATTCTTATAACCATTTTTATGCTTGGCAGTGCTTAATTTAGGCCAAGAAGATGTACAATTTGCTTAAATGTGCATATATTTTTCTTTACTAATAATAGGTCGTATTTATTAAACAGCAAATTTATTAATTAATAATTTTTTGAAATAACGCGACAGAGTGAGGGAGCGACGTTTGAACGGCAATGTAGCGAGGGACAACTACATGTAATGCATCAGCACTGAGTTGATATTTTGGACCATGTTTTCCCGTCCAAAGTCATCTGGGATAGGCTCCAGCATATCCGCGACCCTGACGAGGATAAGCGGTATGGAAAATGAATGGATGGATGGTTACTCCCATTACATGGGGGTGCTATCATGTTCTGTCAAAGCCCTGATTATCCAATCAAATTTCCTCTTCTTGCAGAGAAATTCCAATGTTTGATTGTACAGTATCTTGGGGACTTCCAAGTTGTTCAGATTATTTTTGATGCATATCTGTTCTGTTAAACCTTTTAACAGTAGTTTTAATGCACTCTAATTCAGCTTCCACAAATTAACACTCAGCTCCAACATGGCCTCGTTACCTGGCTGTGATAGCCTTTGGGCTCATCCAGGTTGACGTTGCAACATCCCATCAGGCAGCTCTGGCCCTTAGCCTGATGGCTACTCACTTCTGCATCCTAAGTCAGCGGTAGAGTGAACATGAGAATGAGGACAAAGCTTCTGTACTGTACATATACAGAAAAGCCGCAGTGGGCTGCACGCATCACCTGGTGGTTGATATCCATTGTGTCTCTTGGGGAACTGGAAAGGTAGCCGTAGTGTCCTCCGTCACAATGATCTTGTGGCAGAGACAGGTGGCTGTAATAATGCCTGAAAAGAGCAAATACAGCAGTTATGTTGACATATTTGTATTTACAGTAATCATTGTAGTACTGTGTGATCCTTGACAAAAACAATTCGCTTTTAACAAAACAATCAGTCTTGGAACCTGAACATGTGCATTTCAGGATATTGTATGAAAGCAGGCTTATTCGATCTTTGAGGAATCATAAAACCTAATAATCTGATATGCAATGAAAGCACAAAAAGAAACATGCTTCTCACCTGTCCTGATAGGAGGGGTTGGGGGCATTATGCCCTGCCCCCATCATCGGGAGGGGCAAGTTGAGGTGCTGCAGGTTGAGGGGTAGGGGCTCCCAGGCTCCCCTGTCTTTGTCGGAACTGCGGCCCCTCTGACTCTTGACCTGCATGGTGACAGGAAGCTGACTCGCGGCCAGAATGCGCAGGGCGTCTCGCTGGCTCAGGTGCGCTAGGCTCCGCCCGCCAGTCAGCTGAAAACAAGCACAGAGAGGCAGAAAAATGAAAAAACACCTACTTTCACATCCAAGCTGCAGCAGCTCAAGCATCTCTCAGTCTGAACAAAAACACGACAGTGTCAAAAGAATGGGCCATATCTGCGTACGTAACAGCAGAGCCATTTGTTTCTTATGGGGAAAAAGGCAGGTATTGATATTATACTGTATATATAAGGTCCCATATTAAACAATTGTTCACCAGTTTTAGAGTTTTAAGTGAAAAATTGTAAGTATCAGAGGTCTCATAATGGTTGTCTGCCTCTTCCCTTTTCACACCGTCAGAGCTGAGAAAAGAACCCTGTCATCATGATGTCATCATGATGTCAAGGAGCTCAGTTTTGGCGGCGACAGATTTGAAGAGATTATCAAATAAAGATTCAAGACTGGAATTTTTTTGCTTGCCAGCCAATGTGTGAGAGTCACATATTTGCACTGTTATACCGTCACACTGCAGCTTCCATTTGAACAACACTCAACTGTACTGAGCATTGAGCACTGAGCATCGACATTATGCAACTGGGTCAGAACACGCCGTTCTGCCGGTAGACACACACAACCTTCTTTCTGGGTTGGCTGCAACCATATAACACACACAGACACGCACGCACACACACACGCACACACAGAGCTCAGCAAACATCAATTAGGACATGCAACCATCAAGCATGAACTGTTTTGTTAAGTGCAGCACATCAAATGAGTCACCCTCTGCTATATTCAAGTGCACATACACACACACACTCACACACACACTCACTAACCATGTGAACAGTCTAATGAGGTCCAGGAACATTTATTTTATACTTATTGCCTCCTACTACCAGCTGTTTCTAACATCCATCCATTTTTTATACCGCTTATCCTCATTAGGGTCGCGGCTATGCTGGAGCCTATCCCAGCTGACTTTGGGCGGGAGGCGGCGTACACCCTGGACTGGTCGCCAGTCATTCGCAGGACAGACATGCAACCATTCACATTCACACGCTAATGGACAATTTAGAGTCGCCAATTAACCTAACATGCATGTTTCTGGAATGTGGGAGAAAACCGGAGTACCCGGAGAAAACGCACGCACGCACGGGGAGAACATGCAAACTCCACACAGAGATGCCCAACAGAGATTAAAACCCAGAACCTCCTGACTGTGAGGCCAACATGCTACCCACTCAACCACCGTGAGGCCCTTGTTTCTAACATTTTGTCCCTATATTCAGCTACATGAGCATCCGACTGACAGCTGTTTCAAAGATTTGAGATATATTTTTGGCCACCTAAAGGAACAAAATCTTTACAGGCCGCTCTAAGTAGGATGCAGAGCAGTGTTGCAGAAGGGATGGGCATTCGGCTAGATCTTGAGATTTAAATAAGCGTTATTTTTATCAAGGATGAATTGATCATGGGCCACACAGTGGCCACACAGTCAGGAGATTGAGGGTTAACATCTCTGTCTGGGCAATCTATGTGTGGAGTATGCATGTTCTGTGCATAGGCTTTGTCTTGCCTTCTCCCACATTCCAAAAACAAGGTCATTGGAGACTCTAAATTTTGTATATACTGTATAAATTGTCTATATGTGTCTATGTAATTGTACAGTATGTGTCCTGTGATTGGCTGGCGACCAGTCGAGGGTGTACCCCACCATCTCACCCGAAGTCAGTCAGCTCACCCTTGTATTAGGCCAAGCAGTACAGAAAATTAATGCACGAATAAATTGATCGCAATAGCTTTTCACAGCCGTCTTCATGTTCAAGTCCTTCTTTAGACAGCAAACTAATTGAGATTGAATCAGTAGCACCTCTGCTGGTTGCAGCCAACCTGTGCAGTCTATTTTACCCCAGTTGCGTCAATACTGATAACTTCAAACTGCAGCTCCAATAATAAACATACTGTTCAATGCATACCATTGTGATCTTTGCAAATGCAGAATTTTTTTAAATTAGATCACAGGTGACAGCGCAGTTGTACCTAAAGTTGTGGCTAGTCATTTTGTATACACACACATAGACTGAGCTGAGAACCACAAAATGGCTGACATTTCTTTGGCACACACATGAATACATCCATCTACTGTAAGTACATGACGGTCTCACGTACACACGCTTTTTTATGGTAATAGACACGAAACAGCACAGAAATGACAAACAAACACACATGGCTGAATCAACAAGGAGAGAACACAGAGTGGTCCCATTTTACACACACAAGCGTTACAAGATTAGGGCCTGTTTGTACTCACTGCTGGATCGCCCACCCACGGTCCAGAGAGCCAGCAGCCCATGGTGGCAGCTGCCGTGGCTACTGTGAAAATCAACAACTGCTGCTCTCCTCCTCTTCTTCTGTGTCGTTGATGCTGATGTCTCCTCACAGTGCTACCGTGCTTTCTTCTCCTCCTCGTCTATTTCCTCAGCATCTCTGCATGTGGTGGTAACCCCTCCCCCTCCATCACGGCTTCAAGCCTCATACACACGGCGTGCTGGCATGCATGCATGCGGCACTGCAAGCATGAAAGCGATGTGCAGGCGCTGGGAGTCAGGGAGGGAAACACGCAGCCAGAAAGGAGTCTGATTGGCCGCCTCCAGAGGGTCTGGAGCCAATCAAGTGCAGTGGGATGCTGTGGGGGTCCCTTTGGATGTCACCGCCTCTGAGTGTGCAAAGGGGTACCCTATATGCAGAGGAAATACATGCTGTATCTTCCTGCTGCTGCACAAGGAAATGTGTTTTTCAATGTTTTATTACTCAGCGTCCGTTAGTGCAACAATGATTATTAATAATCACTTTAATAATGATTGGGAGTGCATGTCAAAGTGGAAAGGTAACGGTAACTGGCTTTGACCACATGGTCATACCACTGATGAGTTCATTGTAAATAACAGTACAGCAAGTGTAACATGTAGGAGTTTCACACAAAGAGCGAGTTTTGCAAGTAACATTATATAGTGCATGCAGAAGTAGATAAAGCTACTGGATGCTGACTATTCATAATATACTACTTCAACTGCAGTTACTGCTATCTTGTTGAGTTAATAAAAAAGACAGTATATCAGGAGGTTGCTTACAGCCAGAGCAGTTAATACCAATGTTTTTGACCCAGCACTAATTTTTTGGTCATTTGCCTTTGTAGATCACAACTACAAGAGACTTGTCTTGAATAGAGGTGCTGATTAGAACATTCATGGTCATTAGAGGACCTCAGAGCCAGGGTCTGGTGTGATGAGCTAAATACTTTAATGCTTTAAACGCAACAGGGCTGGAGAAGTAACATCATATTCACCTCTATTACGGCCCTGATACTATCTCCAAAGATGCAAAATTGGGTAAATTTGGGAATACCCTGTTTACATCAATATGAACACAGTCACGCTCCGCTATTACACCCCACACTCATGTGCATCAAGACTTCCATCTAATTCACTTATGATTCCGCCTTCCTTGGTGATTCAGTTGCTATGGTTACCAACTGAGTGTGTGTGTCTTTTTGTTAGTTCGCTCAATTTTCTTCTCTGCAGGAAGACTGGCAAACTCTGTGGTGCTGCAGAATTGCCATTTTGATTACAATGTGTGTGTCTGTGTATGTATGTGTGCGCAATGGGTGCAATGCATCATGATGCCTTTCGCTGAGCCTTGCCATTCCTATGCTTAAGAACGGAGGCGGGGAAATGCATGCATGTCTCTCGCTCTCTCACAGACCTGATTATGTTTAAAAATGAAACACACACTTGCTGTTGCTGAGAGAGAAGCTGCAAAAATGCTGTCCTGTAAGAGAATGGAGGGAAGCATCCAGCAGCTGTGAATGCCATGACCATTCATAGAGGGAAATACTGTGTCCTCGCTTGTCAAAATCTACTCTTTACCCCCCAATGGCAAAACTGAGCAAACGCATTGAACCGCGGAGTCCCACAGGGACAAAATGTACTGTTACCGCCTTATGGCTTTGCTTGCATGGTAACTGATGTTGATGCATTTCTGCCTCCTGCCAGTAGATGGAGCTGGCGAGTGATGACCAGCGATTGGTAGACATTGTGGAAGTGACCATTACTAGGAGACTTCATTTAATTTGTGCCTTGTTTTATAATATATTTTATATACGGTATAAAACAAAACTAGAGTGAAAACAACTACCCCATGTTTTCATTCTAGTTTTAAAATAGTGATAAATGTTTCATAACTAACCCGCCACGGATCGTGTGTTCGGTTAGAGAAGATCCAAGTGGTTATAAAACTCAATGCTCATAAATAACAATTGTTACAGTCATTACTGTAACTGCTGGACTGCAAACAAGTTCTATACAAATGAAAACGTGCGCCATATGGTATATAAACGAAAAAGGGAACATTTGCCCTGCTAGTTTACTCATAGACGCGATTATTTAGCTAGACTGGAGTCGCGTTTAATACTGTTTGTCCAAACCAGGGACCCGTAGTAAAATCACTCCTCTGATTGGTCGAAATGTTAGCGCTGTGTTTTGGTTGGTCAGACCAACCAGAGGCACGGAAGCGCCTTGAAAACAACTTTTATCCCTGCCTGTGTTTTTATGCCGACTACACTGCAGAATGTATGCCTGAGCAGTGTGTTATCTTACTACACAGACGCTGAGCTGTTGAATGATGTGGACACACTCCCTTACCGTGGTTGAACGCCGTCCAAACCTCTATTGCGATGCATGGAGTACCGTTAGCCTACTAGGCTAACGTCTTATTGGAATAGCAGAGGGTAACTTACAGTTAATTGGAGCATTAGGAGCACCGGGTTTAAGGTAGAACAACTATTTATTTTGCATTATTACAATTGCATTTTCTTGATAGAAATAAAGTTTGCTAGAATAGATTGGTTGCGTCTAATTTCAAACATTCAAGGTGACCCACCAACGGTTACGCTTATCAAAGTAAAATCTATAACTACACACTTTCTCAGATAATCCACAAACTGGCCTCCCAGCTCCCCAATGAGTTGTGGAAAAACTGAATTTATACAAATAACCGTCCTTAATCTTCCCTGATTCCCTGACAATTGGTTGTTTATCCATAGATTGTGAAGGATGTTATCTAGTTAAAGTCTCTTTCTCACACACATGCAGAATGACCTGTCCTCCAAGCAAGCGCCTCAGAGGTCTCAACCAGGACATTCCAAAGGTGGACGCCTTTGATGATGATGACTTCACTCAGGACGACCTCGATGAAATTGACACCATCGCCTCGCAGGCCATCAACTCATCAGCTGCATCATGTTTTGGGTCCAAAGTGGGGGAGCAGGGCCATGGGTCAGGATTCCGCTCATCTACCTGGCCAAGCACACTGCTGAGCAAGGAGAACAAGGCTGACCTTCGTGGCAAAAGAGAACATTTGGGGGACCCTCTTGGTGTGTAAATCTGCTTTCCCTTCCATACAGTCAGTAAATAAATTAAGTGATAAATAGCAGGTCATAGGCAGGTATTACCAATGTCAGGGTTAGTTAGGGTTCATTGCGGTATCGGATTCCTGCACCATTACTTTGTTGTGTATTTTGCCAGTTACTGTGTTGGTCTTAACTTTGCTTATTTTTAAGATAATATTTATTTAAACTGTAGTATTCCTTGTGTTGTTGTCAGGGCTCCAGACTGCGACTAAATGGTCACATTTTGCAACAAAAATATGAGACATTGCAAGTCAATTTTTCATATATTCGCGCATGTGCGACCAGATAAAAATACACCCGTTAACAAGGTCTGCAAAAAACAACAATTTAAGATTTCAACAAAGTGGCAATATTACGAGATTAACAGGTGTAATATTACGAGATTGAAAGGTGTAATATTACGAGATATAAAGCCTTAATTTTACTATATTTAAAGTTGTAACGTTACCTTTGACCCAGGTCACACAAGTCCCTTGTTTTTATAGCTGTCTCAGGCAATGCCTGTTAAATGCAGTATTAAACAAAATATATTATTGAACAATTTATTTCCATGTGTTAGTATTACTCAAACATCAAAACAGACATCAAATGTATACACAATTACAGGCAAAAAACCCAAAACAGGCAGGTTGGTTGGCACTGCCAACAAGATGTCTCTTATTTATTTTTGCAAAAGTTGGCAACACTACCTGTTAATTTTCCGATTATATTTGATTATTATTGAATATTTTTTGTTGTTGACAAAATGGTGCTCCACACTTCAGCACAGTTGTTGACAGTAACACACAAATGAGGTAGATTCCCAACCCACATTAACTGTTGAAGAGGAAGAAAGGAGACAGACACCAAAGAAGAAGGCAGACCTGATGTGTGAAAAGAAGGCGGTATCGGAGTTAATAGTATTCACCATGCAGTGGAAAAAATAATGTTTAATTTGAAAATTTGATTTTGGTCTGTGCACCTAAACTTTCTGCTTGCACTCCTAAAATTTAAGATGGAGCTACTGTGCTCCTAGCAAAAATAAAAGTTAGTCTAAAGCCCTGATTGTGTTGTTTCTGTTCTCAGGAAACAGGCAGCAGCAGTTTGGGCCAGAGGGAGAGGAATCCTACTGCTTGCTGGAGGCTCAACATGCAGAACTCAAGAGGAAAGTGAGTATGCTGACATGGAACCAGCCGACAAAATAACTAGAATAGTGACAACAAATCATTATTCCTTTACTGTATAAAGACAAATGCATTACGTCAGCAGATTGTTTGCTAGACTTTTTGCTCTCAGCCAAGGTCCCACAAGATCAGCTCGGTTTGCTCTTAGTTTGATTCTGAATATGAAAAAGAAGTATCAAAGTGGAACAACACTGATAAGGAAGGTGAATCACAGCTCTGTGTTTGTCATGCTTGTTTGCCAGCTGAAGGAGGTGGAAGAGGAGATACTGTTGAAAAACGGGGAGATCCGGGTCCTAAGAGACTCGCTGAGAGCAACCCAGCAGGAGAAGGAGACCCAGAGACAGAACTTTGTTCTGCTGGAGACGCAGAAGCAGAGAGAGCAGAGCGACAGGGAGAAGGAACTCAACAAGAAGGTAAGCATGCATTCAGCACACGTGAGCCTCAGAATGGGCTTGTGACTCTGAACCTGACTGTGTTCCACGCAGGTTCAGTCGCTGCAGTCGGAGCTGCAGTTCAAAGAATCTGAGATCATGGAGATGAAGAGCAAACTGCTGAGTGTGGACAGAAACAAAATGGCTTCTCCACTGCAGAGAAACAGGTGAGTCGTGAGGAATCCTCTGACAAAAACACAAGTGTAAAGAAAGAAAGAGGGAGGCTTGCTGGAGATGAGAGAACTGCATACATCATACAGTGGTGTGAAAAACTATTCCTGACTTTTTCACACTTAAATGTTTCTGCTCATAAAAAATAGTTAACTATTAGTCAAAGATAACATAATTGAACACAAAATGATGACTGCCAAGACTTTTGGGAAAATATCTTGTGGACTGACGAGACAAAAGTTTAATTTTTTGGAAGGTGCGTGTCCCGTTACATCTGGTGTAAAAGTAACACAGCATTTCATAAAAACAACAGTAAAATATGGTGGTGGTAGTGTGAGGGTCTGGGGTTGTTTTGCTGCTTCAGGACCTGGAAGGCTTGCTGTGATAGATGGAAGCATGAATTCTACTGTCTACCAAAAAATCCTGAAGGAGAATGTCCGGCCATCTGTTGGTCAACTCAAGCTAAAGTGATCTTGGGTGCTGCAGCAGGACAATGACCCAAAAACACACCCCCAAATCCACCTCTGAATGGCTGAAGAAAAACAAAATGAAGACTTTGGAGTGGCCTAGTCAAAGTCCTGACCTGAATCCCATTGAGATGCTGTGGCATGACCTTAAGAAGGCAGTTCATGCTAGAAAACCCTTAAATAAAGCTGAATTACAACAATTCTGCAAAGATGAGTGGGCCAAAATTCCTCCAGAGCGTGTAAAAGACTTGTTGCAAGTTATGGCAAACGTTTGATTGCAGTTATTGCTGATAAGGGTGGCCCAACCAGTTATTAGGTGCAGGGGCAATTACTTTTTCACACAGGGCTATGTGGGTTTGGTTTTTTTTTCACCCTAAATAAAAAAAACATTCATTTAAAAACTGCATTTTGTGTTTACTTGTGTTATCTTTGACTAATATCAAAATGTGTTTGATGATCAGAAACATTTTGTGTGACAAACATAATAATAATAATAAAAAGTTAGGAAGGAGGCAAATAGTTTTTCACACCACTGTACTTCTAAATGTTTTAAATTACTATCATACAAGTGCAAAAAAAAGTTAATCTGAATTAGTCTTCCAAAAGCAAGACATGGTGCCGTGACTTAGAGGGCCATGACGCATGTACAACAGTAATTTGCAGCTATAACTAAATAAAAGTATACTGAAAATACTGTGAATAAACATACGGTGAAATAAATTTTTCAAACCTGTCAACTCATGGTTTAGCTGCTGTGATTTTGAAAGTATGACACCTCATTGTGTACCATACGCATTTTGCTGCATCCGAAACATGCACTCAGACCAAACTGACAAAACGTGTGTCGAGAATGTAACCAGTATAGTCCGCACACAATGTAACTAAAATTGAAGCGTGGAACACTGTATGCAAATGCGAATATCTCTTCCTTGACATACAATGTAAACATCGGATAATTTGCATGTTGTTTCTGGTTTTTGTAAATATTCAGACAATGGAAGTGACACTGATTCAAAATCAGAAATATGGCGTAGTGTCCAAGATATGTGTTACATTCAGGACTTCTACTGAACTTTTTATTTTTTATTTTTACATCATGCTTCCGCAAAAGTGAGGTGCGTTACTGCAGTGCTAAATAACGATGTTTTAAAGAGCAATGTTTTTTTAATTTGAAGAAGTGTCCATCCACCAGCTCTGTCTAACCATCAAGATATGTTGCATATTTGAAGCATGTTTGTCTGTAAATTCCTGCATATAAGCTGCATCCACAAAATTTGTTCTCATACAAACCCAATATAAATGGGGATAAAACACACACAAAAACAACTGAACTTATAGTTGTCCCACAAGCATTTCATCTGAGCAAACCATTTAATTGGAGGACAAACAGCATAGAAAGTGGTGGATCACATGGCAATGCTGCCTCTGTCCATCGGAGAAAGCCAGAGCTCGGAGAGCCCAGAGGGAAGATCAGGAGATTAGAGTTTAGCCACATATTAGCCACACCGGCGTATAAACCGCAAGGATCAAAGTTTAAGAAAAAAGTAGCATCTTACCACTGGAATTTACGGTAAATCTAAAGCATTGATAGTGATAGATGGGGGTGTCACAAGATTTTGCGGGATTAAAATGTGACAGATTTCTCATTCAGAAAAATACTGTCCCGTGGACACTTGGCCTGGGACATTCAGAAATTAATCACACAATAAATGAAAATAAACTTGGTAATTTTTCCGCTTTCAATATATCGCCATGTGTGTCTTTTATCCTTGTATCCTGTTTCCAAACAGGCAGGAAGAAGGTTCACTTTTGTGATATAGTTTAAATGTTTTTTTAAAGTAATGTTAAAATCTCATCTCCTCTCGGTCTTGTAAACCCAATTTTGTGTCTCGTATCTCTCGAGTCTCTTGCGATACCCTTAGTTATTGATATAAATTGTGTGTGTGTATATATAAATATATTAGGGTTTTTTTTTAAAGTGAAACTTTGTTTTAATATGGCAACTGGTTAGAGCATGTTCAATTTTGCTCCCTTTCCAGAAACGGACCCATCTATCTGTCTGTCCATCTGTCTGTCAATCTAATCAAGTTTTGAGGCTCCGCTGTTTTTGCTTTGCAATAGAGTTGTACTGACAAACGTGTTGTCTTGCTTTGCATAGCCCCAAAGTGCTTAATGGCCTCGGCCTGTTGCATCATGGGAGTGGCAGCAGCGCCTCCTCTCCTACAGGAAACGGTTTCATTACTAAGGAGATGTTCGCAGCTCAGGTCCCATCCAGAAACACGCCTGTCAAAAACACTGCAAAGACATTGGGCAAGACGCGTAGGGACAGTGAATTAGGTGAGTTACGAGCTGAGGTGTAGGATTTTTAAACTGAACTCTGTCAATGTGTTTTTTTTTTCCCAGCTGACAGACCAGCATCCTGTAGATCGGTTGACAAACAGGAAGTATTCTGCCCTGACCCATTTCAGGCCGTCAGACCTGCATACCGGCAGCATCAAGGTCAGTAAATTGTTAGCATGTCTCATTCCAATTCATGTGTTCAGTATTGTGTTATTGTAGTTTTAAAGCAGTGCTGTTTTGAAATGGAAAAGCAAAGTAAGGTGATTGGAGCCGCTTAGGCACCCTGCTGGATGACAGGTATTAAAAGGGGATCATTATTATTATTTTTTGCCGATATTGATTATGTTGATATTATCCAACTGTCAATTTACCACTCCAATTTTAACCTATATGTGTAACATCACATATCTCCTGTCGTATAATAAACAGATACATGTTGTGAAGCTAATGAATACAGTATAAGCAATTAGCTTCTCCACGTGACGGTAAACAGTATTGTACAACTTGGGTAAGCAAACATCTGAGAAATACTTGAATTTGGGCATGGCAATGTGTGGCTCGAGAAACTCCACAAGTTTGGTGAATCTGGCGTCTCCAGTCTATCCAGTGTGATACACTGGCTTTCGCCCTGGGAAGTGGAAGTATTGGAGGAATAAGTCTTAGTTCCGCCTCACATAACCGAGGCTTTGCCATCATTGCAAATTGCAAGTTTAACATCCGAAGCAGACACCACAGACATAACGCTAGTCAGGAGCAACCAAGCACTGGCAACCTTATTGAGGATAAACAGCAGAAACAATGGAGGATGGAAGGACAGAGCAAGCTTGTTACTGGACACCCACTGATGTTAACACGCTTCAGACGAGGTTTGATGAAAGCATCATTTCCACGCCGTAAAATATGGGCCTATGTACAGCATTTTTTAATTATTGATTTTTATTATAGGGAAAAATCTTGATATCTTGTCAATAATATTGGTGGGATGATATTATTGGACATCCCTAGTAATAATGCTTCCTTTGTTGTCTCCAAGGTGGTGTCCTGTTGGGCTTGTTGCTCCAGCATCCTTTATCTCCCAGCTGCCTCTCCCTCTCTCACCTGCTGTCTATGAGCCTGACTGATGGCTGCTCCTCTGCCAGGCAAGACTTCAGGTAAAATGCACACAGGCTCTTTTGAATTCGGATGTACATAGACAGAAATATTTTGTAAAACTGACAAGTGGTATCCATTCATGTACTTATGTCTAGTGGACTCCCAGCTGGCTATTTGCACCACAACAGTACTGCACCTGGCATCAGTGGGAGGAGAAGCGGGGCTCCCCGAGCTGCCCTCAGTCCTATCCAGAGTCTGGCCGTAACAGCACTCAACATGCTGAGTCAAAGTCGGGCTGGAGCCTCAGCCGGCACCACAGAGCGCAGGTGCAGTACAACACCCTCTTGTAGACCAATGATGTACACTCACTTGCCACTATTGGACAAAATACACTCAACAAAAATTGTTTTTGTTTTTGCTGCCATTTTTTCCTGAACTGAACTCAAAGATCTAAAACTTTTTATGTATACAAAAGGCTTATTTCAATTATTGTTCACAAGTCTGTCTAAATGTGTGTTAGTTAGTATTCATAATGTATCCACTTTACAGGTGTGGCATATCAAGATGTGGATTAGGCAGCATGGTTATTGAACAGCTATATCTTAGGTTGTCCACAATTTTTTTAAAAAGCACTATAAAATGTGCAGTTTAAGTTGATTTGGTCAGTATCTGGTGTGACCACCAATTGCCTCAAATATCATCTATCTCGAGCATCCCAAACATACTGAATGGTTGACATCATGACCCGTGAGTATGTTGGCTCTGCAAGAACTGGGATCTTTTCAGCTTCCAGGAATTGTGTACAGATCCTTGCAACATGGGCAGGGTTTCCAGAACATGTAATGGATTGTGGCTCACCGCCATGGTAAAAAAAAAAAAGCTGCCACACCTTGGAAATTAGTTTTTTTTTTTCTTTTTACATGAAAACAATGTTAAGTAATAGAGTGTATAAATGGACATATACACTTGTATGAAAAAGTGTGGGCACCCCTGATAAGATTAAGATTTTTCTTTATGAATCATGAGTTGTTTGGAACAGCAATTTCAGTTAAATATATCATATAGCAGACCAACGCAGTGATATCTGAGAAATGAAATGAAGTTTTTAGGGTTTACAGAGAGTGCAATAATTATTCAAACAAAATAAGGCAGGTGCATAAATTTGGGCACCACAACAGAAAAATTACATCATTATTTAGTACTGCCTCCTTTTGCAGAAATAACAGCCTTTAAATGCTTTCTATAGCAGTGAGGGTCTGGATTCTGGTTGACGGTATTTTTGACCATTCTTCTTTACATAAAATCTCCAGTTCAGTCAGTTTTGATGGTTTCCAAGGATGGACAGCCCACTTTAAATAACACCACAGATTTTCAATAATAATCAGGTCTGTGGACTGAGATGGCATCCCAAACCGTTGTACTTGTTCTTCTGCATGAATGGCTTTGTAGAATTTGATCAGTTTTTCGGGTCATTGTCTTGTTGAATCCAACCCCGGCGCAACTTCAACATTGTCACTGATTCTTGAACATTGTTCGTATGAATCTGCTGATACTGACTGGAATCCATGCGACCTTCTATTTTAACAAGATTGCCAGTACCTGTACTGGCCACATAGCCCCACAGCATGATGGAGCAAGTATATCTTCACAGTGTTTGCCTTGGAATGCTGTGTTCTTCATTCGCCATGCATACCGCCCCTTGTTGCGTCTAAATAACTCAATTGGCATGTCAAATGTGCTTTAGCATACCTCAAGCGACTCCGTTGGTGGCATGTGCGCAGAAACGACTTCTTCCGCAAATCTCTCCCGTACAGCACCCCCTTGTGCAAAGTGCGCTGAATAGTTGACCGATGCACAGTGACACCATCTGCAGCAAGATCATGTTATAGGTCTTTGAAGCTGGTCTGTGGGTTGATTTTGACTGTTCTCACCATCCTTCGCTTCAGCTTGTCTGAGATTTTTCTTGGCCTGCCACTCCGGGTCTTAGCCAGAACTGTGCTTGTGGTCTTCCATTTCCTCACAATGTTCCTCACAGTGGAAACTGACAGCTGGAATCTGAGCTACCTTTTTGTATCCTTCCTCCAAACCATGACATTGAACAGTCTTTGTTTTCAGGTCATTAGACAGTTGTTTTGTTGCTCCCATGTTGCCACAATTCAGACAAGATACAAAAAGGAGAACAACTTGCAATTTGGCCACATTAAACACCCTTTCTATATATATATATGTGTGTGTGTGTGTGTGTGTGTATATATATATATATGTGTGTGTGTATATATATATATGTGTATATATATAGATGTGTATATGTATATATATGTGTATATATATATATATGTATATATATGTGTATATATATATATATATGTATATACAGTACAGGCCAAAGGTTTGGACACATATTTTCATTCAATGTGTTTTTTCTTTTTAATGACTATTTACAGTGTTAGATGATCAAAGCTATGAATAAACACATGTGGAATTATATACTTAACAAAAAAGTGTCAAATAACTCCAAATATGTCTTATATTGTAAAAACATATTTTATGTCTTATTATTTTTTTCTGATAGCCCTGCAAACCCTTAGGGTTCTTTCAATGAGCTTCATGAAGTAGTCACCGGAAATGGTTTTCACTTCACAGGTGTGCCTTGTCAGGGTTACTTAGTGGAATTCCTTGCCTTGGTAATGGGTTGGGACCATCAATTGTGTTGTGTGTGTGTCAAAACTTTTGGCCTGTTCTGTATGTATGTATTTATATATGTATGTATATATGTATATATATATGTATGTATATATAAGTACAGTGAGGGAAAAAACATTTTGAACCCCAGCTGATTTTGTATGTTTGCCCACTAACAAATAAATGATCAGTCTATAATTTCAATCGTAGGTGTATTTGAACACTGAGAGACAACAATGACAAAAAAATCCAGAAAAATGGGTTTCAAAAAGAGTTATAAATTAATTTGCATTTTCATGAAGGAAATAAGTATTTGATCCCTTTGAAAAATGTGCTTCAGTATTTAGTGGCAAATCCTTTGTTGGCAATCACAGAGGTCAGCCGGTTCTTGTAGTTTGCCACAAGGTTTGCACACATCTGAGGGGGGATTTTGGCCCACTCCTCTTTGCAGATCCTCTCCAAGTCATCAATGTTTCGTGGCTGATGAACTCGAACCTTCAGCTCCCACCACAGATTTTCCATGGGATTAAGGTGTGGAGACTGATTAGGCCACTCCATGACCTTAATATGCTTCTTCTTGAGCCAATCTTTTGTTGCCTGGGCCGTGTGTTTTGAATCATTGTCATGCTGGAATACCCAACCACGACCCATCTTACCCAACACTTGACGCTACATGGCCCCATCCATCCTCCCTTTGATGCGGTGCAATTGTCCCGTCCCCTTGGCAGAAAAACACCCCCAAAGCATAATGTTTCCACCTCCATATTTGACGGTGTAGATGGTGTTTTTGGAGTCGTAGGCAGCATTCCTCCTCCTCCAAACACGGCGAGTTGAGTTGATGCCAAAGAGCTCAATTTTTGTCTCATCTGACCTCAACACTTTCACCCAGTCTTCCTCTGAATCAGTCAGATGTTCAGTGGCAAACTTTAAACGGGCCTGTAGATGGACTTTCTTGAGCAGGAGGACCTTGCGGGCACAGCAGGATTTCAGTCCTTCACGGCGTAGTGTGTTACCAACTGTTTTTCTGGTGACTATGGTCCCAGCTGCCTTGAGATCATTGACAAGTTCCTCCCAATTGGTTCTGGGCTGATTCTGTCAGCTCGTTACCTGTATAAGATCCACCTGGGAGATAGAGATCTTGCTGACGGATCAAATACTTATTTCCTAGGGTTAGGGTTAACCCTTGCCAACTACAAGAAACAGCTGACCTCTGTGATTGCCAACAAAGGTTTTGCCACCAAGTACTGACGCACGTTTTTCAAAGGGATCAAATACTTATTTCCCTCATGGAAATTCAAATTAATTTATAACTCTTTTTGAAACGGATTTTCTGGATTTTTTTTGTCATTGTTGTCTATCAGTGTTCAAATAAACCTACCATTGAAATTATAGACTGATCATTTCTTTGTTAGTGGGCTAACTTACAAAATCAGCTGGGGTTCAAATTGTTTTTTCCCTCACTGTATACACCAATCCAGAGCATCCCAAACATGTTCAATGAGTGTCATGTTTGGTGAGTACATTAGCCATAGAAGAACTGGGATGTTTGCACTTCTGTTTGTTGTCCATAAGGTACAATATGCCTACACAGACTGACTGACTGATCATTTCTTTGTTAGTGGGCAAACTTACAAAATCAGCTGGGGTTCAAATTGTTTTTTCCCTCACTGTATCTCACTATTTTTGACTTTTCGGAGCCTGTCAAGTCCTTTTTTTGACCCATTTTGCCAAAAGAAAGGAAGTTGCCTAATAATTATGCACACCTGATATAGGGTGTTGATGTCATTAGACTACACCGCTTCTCATTACAGAGATGCACATCATCTAATATGCCCAATTGGTAGTAGGCTTTCGAGCCTATACAGCTTGGAGTAAGACAACATGCATAAAGAGGATGATGTGGTCAAAATACTAATTTGCCTAATAATTCTGCACTCCCTGTATGTGTGTATGTGTGTATATATATGTATATGTATATATATATA
>QODF01000029.1:4921665-4941243 GCA_024372805.1 Oostethus manadensis
ATCTCTGTGATTGCCAACAAAGGTTTTGCCACCAAGTACTGAAGCATGTTTTTCAAAGGGATTAAATACTTATTTCCTTCATGGAAATGCAAATTAATATATAACTCTTTTTGAAACGCATTTTTCTGAATTTTTTTTGTCATTGTTGTCTCTGTGTTCAAATAAACCAACCATTGAAATTATAGACTAATCATTTCTTTGTTAGTGGGCAAACTTACAAAATCAGCTGGAGTTCAAATACTTTTTTCCCTCACTGTATAGTAATCAAGGCAAATGGTGGTCACTCTGGACACCTACCCAATGCAGTTAAACAGAAAACTTACCCCTCAAAGTGCATATATCGCTACACTGTTTAACATTCAGTCTGTAGAAAATGTGCAAATGAGGTCTGTGTGTGTGCGCGTGTGTGTAGGTGTCCTGGAGCCGTGCTTCTCCTCCCCCTGCTGGACCTGCACTTATCTGGCCTCTGTCAGGCTCTGGATACTCCAGAAGTTACATCTGGCACCTCAGATGCTCTGCGGGAAAACTATGCCTCCGCTGCGGGACCAGGTAGACCAGACGAGGCCGGCTACAGCCTGGAAGACACCGGGCTGGTGGTGCTTAGGCTCTTCCACCTGCTGCTGGCCCACAGCGACGAGGTGTGTATGACAGCACAGCAGCGTTGACAACGTAAGATGTGCAGTATGTGTGAAGACCTGTGGGCTCTTGTGCTTGATGCTTTGCAGGTGATACAAGCGGTTCTGTCTACACAGTGTGAGAGCAGCACAGAAAACAAGGTACTTCAAAACAAAACACTCTTGACTATGTTGAAAGCAAAAATGCTGTAATCATAGTCAGGGTGTTTATTTACCTAAACCGCAAAGACTTGTTAATTGGAAGCAAGCGATAATTGGAGAGAGGCTGTTATTTCCTAAATGTGAACTACTAAGTACAAACTTTTAACAATGAATTGGAGGAGTGCATGAGACTATCTGTGACCACATGGTCACAAATATATTTCACAACAGTCGTAACAGAGCCAGTGTTTCAACGGAGGTAAGGAGCAAGCAGCTCAGTCAGCATTAGTTGTGCTGATGAGTTCACTTTACTTACTTACTTACTTTACACTTTAGTACATCAGGGGTCACCAACGCAGTGCACACTGTCACCAGGTAGCCCCCCACGACTACTTTCAGTGCCCGCTTGCCTGGTTTTCTTTCAGGTTTTTAGTTAACGTGAGATACACTAGAAAGAATTTCACTTTGAAATACAAAATGTGAGTTGCTGAAATGACCAAAAACAAAAACAAGCATCAATTTGTTTGAGTTAAAATAAGCAATAAATATAAACGTTACAATAATAAGTTGCTCTTGGCCATTTTAATTTTGTAAAAGTAGCTCTGACAAGCAAAAAGGTTGGAGACCCCTGATCAAGATCAACAATACCATTTGCCTCATTGGCTGGACAGGAAAGGTTTAAAAAAAAATGCAACTACTGCCATTTTATTATTGTTTTAATAAAAACTACATCAGGTGGTTTCTTACAGCCACAGCTTTTAATGTTAAGTTGTTTGACACGTTGCCAATTAACAACCTATACTTTTGTAGATCATACACCGAGCCACTATAGAAAACTCTGTATAGTTAATTGAATGAAGGCGTTTGACTATTTAGGTAGATAAATACCTATCGATAGATACTCTATTAAATTAAAAAGATACATTTACGATCTTTTTTATTTAGGACAACCAATTGATATAATTTTAATGATATTTATGACAATAATGTTTCCCCATACTTTTTTTTCTCACATAGTGTTACGTGATTTGCCAGAAAAAACTATATTTTGTCAGGTATGTTATGGTGGTTTGTTTATTTTCAATCAAACATTCCTCCTGTGGTCTCAGGCTGACTCATCTGCAGCAAGTAAGGGTGTACAATCCCACAGTGCCTTGCTGCAGTCAGTGTTGCGCCTCTGCCGTGCTGGAATTGGAGGCAGTAGCAGTGGCAGCAGCACGCGTTGGGAGGAGCTCGGCATCAGCGCCATTAAGACAGTGCGTCTCTTGACGGAGAGAACACCGCACACACATGCCGGCCGGTACGATGTTGTGACAGACATTTTTGATACTGCTTTGTTTTGTTAGACTTGGAAGGTGTACCTAATGAGGTGTGCGCTTAGTGTACATTTACCAACTGTGCATGCTGTTGCTGTGATTCAACAATTCTTTGAACTTGTTTGTTTTCCATCGTTATAAAATATAAGTTTTTGTTTTTGCTCAATGTTATGGTTGGTCACATTTTTTTGTTAGAAAATTTAAAAATGTGAAATAGGTTTTGGGTAAAGTTGACTTATTGCTTATGTCTCTCCTGTCTGTATTGCAGGCTGCAGTGTGTCATGCAGGTGATGTCTGCGTCCGTTTCGGCTGACGTCAATCCACGAGCACTCACAGAGTGCGTTTTAGTTCTTCTGTCCCTGTGTGACCACGGCTCACTGACGCAGCAGCTCTGCTCTCAGCACGGTGAGATTCAGGTTTTAACATGATTTATGTACCTGTATTTATTTGTAGTATTTTTGTGAATATTTACTTCTGGGGAAACTCCACTGAGGCCTGAGATTATTGCGCCCTCTGCTGGCTACTTTCAAATAGTGCAGAATATTAACTCAAAATGTAGCGAGGACACTGCATAAGCGTGTTGATATTAAAGTTAAATGAAGCTATTTTTTTTGATGAATGTGAATGTATAAAACGATTTGTGATCAAAGGATGCTTGATGAATTTGTGCTTCTCGACAGAGCCCTGTGTGATCCTGAAACTGCTGCAATATGTGCGAAACAGACCAGCCAAGCAGACATGGCATGCAGAGCTCATTCTGCTGGACCTGCAGGTTGCGTACAAACACACACACACACACATATTTATGTTTTATACAGTAGTTGTTTAGCAGTGTTTTAGCAGTAGAAGGCCTTTTTAAAATCCTGTAAGTCACTGTGCCATGTCAACCCTCATATTAAATATTTGAATGAATACATACAATAACTGGCTTAATTTCTATTTGTAGTGTTTTTTTCAGGAGGAGTTTTTCGGGGGACTTTTTCATCCGTTGGCTTTTCTGTTCAGGTGGTTCGATTGTTGAAGCGACTCACACAAACAGCAGAGGGCTGGATCAGCAAGCAGTGCAGCGGCTGCTGTCAGTGCTACACTGAGGTAACACACGGCACTATTTGGGTGGTGATTTACTTTTGTGCACAACCATAATAATGACAAATAAAAGTAGTGGTAGTAGTAGAAGCTACTAGCAGACACACCGCAAATGTATGTTCACACACACTTTCTGAGCCATCATTACATATCAAACCCTGTTTGTGTGTGTGTGTGTGTGTGTGTGTGTGTGCGCCCCAGCTGGTTCAGACGGTGGTGATCGTTTTGCATCGTCAGTGGATGGATCTCCAGGACTTTCCGGAGCTGATGGAAAAGTCGGCAGGTCAGTTGTCAGCTGTGCTAAAACCCCTATCCATTCCTTCTGGTATCAAACAGTAAAGTGAAAGTAAAATCAACACTTCTCTCCAGACCTCAGACCACGTCTTGACTTCCGTTCACCGCCATGGTCTCTGCTCAGGGAATGCATGCAGCTGCTGCACTGGCTGCTCCACCACCACAGCAGCTTTTCAGCCAGCTGCCGGCCGCTTCTACACATGTACGACCAGGTGATCCCGGCTCTGCGGGACACCCTGAAGAAGATCCCCGAGCTGAGCGAGAGTGAAGGTGGAGCATTTAATGACTGCATGTTTTATCTGAAGGGGCGTGTTTTTTTTAATCGTTTTCCTGTTTCATGGCTGTCAGAGTTGGCGTTGGAGGAAATCTGCCGCCCGGAAGGAGATGACACAGATGACATGGATGCGGAATTTGGCTCCTGAGTGATTCATTGACAAGCAGCTGTGATAAAGACACCTACTGTGATACTATTACTGTATTGTCTGCCATGAAGCTGAACAAGACAGGCAGAAGACAACTCTTACTTTCTTTGAAGATTTAACAATAAAACATCAAGATACATGTATTCCACAATTCAACTTTTGACTTGTTGCCTTGTTACTATGAACCGTTCAATGGCCCCAAAATGGTACAATTTGAAAACAATTTGGAAAAAAGTCAAACACAACGTTATCATGCCTCTCCCAAGAACCTTAAAGATTCCACAAGTGGGTTTTGCTTTTTTCTTTGGTTTTTGATGCCGTCACACAAAGTACGACGATGACCATAGAAGCAGAAATGTAACTTACTCTGACATTGTAGTCTACAAACTCAGTATAACATGATTAATACAATTACATACACAAAATTGTACCAAGCAGATGCTCATACGTATATGCTGTCCAGGAGGTAACTGGTCATACTGATTGAGGACTCATCAGGAGCATGCCCAGATGTGCATGGGAGTGCATACAGGCAGATGGAAGCCATACACACTAAGCCACATTATGAGTCATCGGGTAAATTAACAGAAGTTGTATCAGCCTGATTTGATTCATAATTGGTTGTCTCTCACTAGATAGTGTGCAACATTACTGTTATAACAGTACCCAAAAGCAAAGATCATCTCCGGATCGTTCTGTGAAGCATGTTTATTCCTCATGTATTTCAAGTCAGGTTGTCAGACTCTTGGCCTGGAGGGCCGAGACTGCAGATTTTCTCTCCAACCAGTTCTTCCTACAAGTGATCTGATTAATGAGTCCCTTTCTTCAAACTGAAGGTGGTGTTGATCATTAAAAAGACCTGCTGTAGCAACAGGCTGATAAGAAAACCTGCAGTGTCTCGGCCCTTTGTGGCACGAGTTTGACACCCCTTTTCTAAAACAGTCATTCATCAATAACCTGTGGTTTGAGGAACATCTTTTTGGGTGAAACAATAAATAGTCAAAAGGATTTTGTGAACCAAAATGTTAAGTGTCCAGAGGTTGTCACGTTCACTGTAGATACAACCTCCAACGCCTTAAAGCTCGTCAAATTTGGAGGTAGAACACATTTTGGGGTGGGGCTATTCAAAGCAGTTACTTTTGTCCTATCCAAGCACTTTGGACCAGTCATGGTAGTAGAGGATGACAGCCGGTCTTTGTGGATGGCTGAGCAGAAGTATTACTTCGGTCAAGTCGGGTTTAGCGCTGTAGGCGTTTTTATATCGGTAAGTTTCTGCCTCCTGTCCCTTCATTAGACTCTCAGCCGGTGTGGAACAGCTTTATGTGGCTCTTCGGTGTTTATGCAGTTTGCTTGCCACTTATGATCGAGAGGTAGAGTGCTGCGTGTTTGTGTTGGATTGGGTTTTAATGCTTCACATATTAGTGGTTGATTTCATCTTTAACTTGCGTGACAATTAAAGCAGTTAAGGTTGTTTAAATGTAAAAATAGTAAATTACTCCAAATGCATTTGATCTCCACAGAAAATAATTTTTTTGAAACCCAAACAGATCACATAACAGAGTTTTTTTGTACTTATTAGCTGGCCACACCTTTACCCTGGAGGCGGAGCTTGATCTCAGACATAACTGCAAAAAGTTGAAGGCACTTGAGGCTCAAGTAATCCAGGATGTGAATTGTCTTTTTTTTTAGTGTTCTTTGGTGAATGTTGGTACCACCTGGTCGTCATCCTCTTGTCTATGCAGTGCTCTGCTGGAGCCACGCTGGCCCATGCAGAGCGACGTGCACCGGCTGCTCAACCAAGGGTGCGCCAACAGCTCGGAGGCTTCCAGACGCTCTGCAGGTGACTTCCTGAGCATGCAACCAATGAGACACTTTGCTTGCGGCGACAGCCAACTAGGTAGGCTGAAGGCTCCACGCCGGATCTTGGCGAACAGGGCGGCGGGGCGCGTGTCCTGGAATGGGTATCGTCCTATCAGCATCGTGTACAGGGACACGCCCAGGCTCCAAATGTCTGCCGCCCGGCCCGAATAAGATGCCTTGCTGCTGGCTAGCAGTTCCGGGCCGACATAGGCGGGGCAGCCGTGTCTGTCTGTTAGGGAGTCGTCGTCATGCTGTAGGACAACGCAGTCGTTGAGGCCGAGGAGGGCGACACGGGTCCTGTAGGAAGAAGGAGAAGTCACTTTTAGTATTTTATTCATCTTCGCTCAATCAGACATGATCAAAACTAGGATCCGGGTCACATATTTGTGCAAGGGCTCTACTCTAGGCATCACTTCTTTTCTTATTGGTTTGGATTCTTACTTAGCAACAATCACAAAGGAGGAGCAGGAGCAGGAAATTCAGTTGCCTTCCATTTTATTTCACATTATTGTATTATTGTGGTCATACTTTTGCATGTGTAGGTTGCTTTTTGAAATCTGGTACACATTTTAAAAGCGAAGTGAGCAGCTACACACACAAAAACAGAATGGACTCACCTGAATCTGTCAGTAAAGACAAACCGGCGGAGCTTCACGTCACGCAAGACCACGCCGCAGCGATGGCAGTGCGCCACCGCATTGAGCATCTGTGCAAACAGAAGCTCCGCCTCCTCTTCACCCAAGCGCTTACTGCTGCGCAAGTGGGCGTGCATGTCACCGTGGTGAGGAGGCAGGAAGACGTGCACGCTGTCTGAACTGATGACCGTGTCCAGCAGGCTGCAGATGTTGTCGTGGCGACCTAGTCGGGCATAGGCCGTCAGCTTCTCCTGGTAGCCATGGAGCGGCAGAATCTGTCAACATGGCAACCAAGCGGCCTTAGTGAGTTATGGAAGTATGGCAAGACCTGTTGCATTAAACACTGGCAGGTGTTACCTGGCAGGTGTACTCCTGCTGTGTGTTTGCATGCACTGCTCTGTATGTCTCCTCCCCTTCACAGCGCTCAAACAGGAAGTAAGGCCCAACACGGACTTTGGACTGGCTCTGGCTGGACTTGGGGGAAGGGCCTTTGGCTTTGAGGTGAAGCGGGCTCGTATCGGGAGGGGGTGGGGCCGGACATATTCTTTTACATTTGGGTAAGGTGTCCTGCGGCTCGTCCAGTAATCTTTTCAGGCGCTGCCGGGCCACGCCCTCACTCATCTGTTATTGGAGGAGACAAATGGTATTGCATGTCACACGCCTGACCGCCTAAAACACTGTACAGGGAGCTCATATACGCCATGCGGTACGCCTCCACACTTTGACACATCTGAAACTGTTTTTGTGCCTCAGTCTATTTGAGCATTTTGTATAAGCGCTAATCGATCTGCTAACGTGCCTCAGTAGGTGCTGCTGTTTTGGTTAGCCACTGGCTTAGCAGCCGTGTGTGCGAAAGAAGACGATGGGAGTTTTACAGTTTCAGAAGCGGCATTGATAAGTAATAGCGTAACATCGAGCGAGGCAGGTCAAGCTCAACGTCTCGGCGTTCGCACAATAATCGGAGGTGCGGCTCAACAGCGCCCTCTCTTGTCCCGTCGCCCTATAAATACTAACGCTTACAGTAGAAGGCGGAGGCGCGGGAAAGTCATGCCCAAATGTGCTCCTGACATGTCAACTTGTCTATAGGCTCCATGATGCAACTTCCTGTAAGCTGACAGGCGCTTTCAGTTTGTTGCATCAGAGCACAATGCTTTATAGTTTTAACCGTTTTAAAATAACAGCAGCGACCGCACAGGCGCCCGACCACACACACGCGTGACCTGATGGGTTTTTTTCCCCCCTTGTTGCCCGAGAGCACTATGGCGAAACAACCTGAGTCACTGCCATTTGTTGCCATGGTTACACCATCCCATGAAACACAACAGACGTGTTGCTCTGCCATTTCCCCACACAAACAATTCCAGCGTAACCAACCATGATCAATAGCCAATGCCATCTTTGGTCATCATCATCACCATCACCTGGGGCAAAACACATCAGGTGTAAAGATGATTGTTTCAAAGCTCCAACACAAGGTGTGTAGTAATAAATAAATAATAAAGGAGTGCTAGTCCGACTTTTCTTATTCATTTCCTGTGTTGTTCTGCACCTCCTGCAGCCACAAACCCAATCAAGTTGATTGAAGTTATTCTGGTTTTGGGGGTGCTCTTATCGGAGTAAACTCTTTTTTTATTTTTTTTATTTTAAATAACTCTACAACTTCAACATTGTTTATGGTTTCTCCAACACTTTCAGGCAAAGGTCTCTTGCTAAAAAGGGCTCATTCCCAACACGTCCGAACTTTGAAAACCAAACCAAAAACAGTTTTAGAGGGGAATTGGTGCACCGTCCCCAGGTGAGACGTTGGATCCACCTTGCAAAAGCCTTTTAAATGCAAATGCTTTTCTATCCAAAGCAGGTACGCGCCAAAGGAAAGGAAAGCCTCACCTTGCAGGTCCGGGAGACGCGGAGAGACGGGGACACCTAACAAGCCACAGCGGCCATGTCGCCCCCAGTTCTGCGCGCGGCGGACCAGCGGTGACGTCTCCTTCTCGGTTGCGAAAACAGGCGGCGGAGGCGGAAAAAGAAAGCTGATGCAACAAAACCGAACGGGCGGTTTTTCACACCCGGAAACGTCAGAGCTCACCAACACACAACCCTCCTGACTTTAGGTGTCACTTAGTTCGGGATTTTTAACCGGTCCAGAACTTTCCAGGCGGACTGACTGAGGTGTCACTTCGCCTTTGTTTGGTTTCCTCCGCTGTGACGTCACCGGGAAAGGCGGGGCTTAGATGTTGCAATCCCGAGCGGATCCGTCGTCAGACGGCAGGACCGCACAGGTTGACTTCATACATTATTTATGTACATATTATATATATTTAATATATAGCATTCCCCACTCTTAATTCATATTGTTGAGACTAAGTTTTACATCAAGTTAAACAATTTCACATAAGAAGAATAAACTCTCAGCACTTACTGTCCTCATCAAAACAACACTCTTCCCAGTTCAGAGAAGGATTATTCTGTATTTAAATGATTTAGCATTGGTATTGAGATTGTTCAAATAACTCCATGTATTTTGCGATTTTAGTTTTTGTAATGAAATGGCAGCCGGTGTATTTCACACCTGCGTAGCCGTCACACTAAAGAAAATGGCCCATCACCCCCAATCCTGATGTGAGACATGATCGCACATATTTTTCTCTTTCCTGGGTGTTCTAAAGATATATTTTAAAAAAAGATAAACAGAGACAGCACATTAGTGCAGGTATTGGGACACACCTATGCCACCTACAAAGACCGCAATTAAAAGACCTCCAACAAAGTTTTATGGTTTTATATACATATCGTGATCACGTAGTACCAGGTCCATTCATGATAACGTGTAATACTTACAGTATTTTGCCATATTTTGTTCCTTTTAAGCATTACCAAAACTTCCTTCCTCGGCACATTGATTTCACGCAGCAATATAAAAAACAAACGCCTACACCTAGCATTAACTTTTCCAAACAAAAATATATCTCCCTCACCAGTTGCTCATAAGCACTGGTTTGGAAGTCTTCCATCTTAAGTGGCAGCCCCTTTCCTCCAACTGACTTACAGTATAAATCAATCGGAACAGCCTTGAGAGGCTATTCTGAAGTCTAAATGGTTAAAGAAACAGCCCCATGGCTCATGTCTATGTGACGCAGACCAGCACTCATTGGGAAGGGCCCTGGGCAGATTATATTGATATGGCAACACATAGAAGCAGAAATCTGATTGGACAAAATCATCGCCACCAGGGATTTTGGTCTCAATTTTTTTTCTCACATACTCAGAGTATGTAGAGAGTTCTTTGCCATGAGGTGCCATGTTGAACTTCCGGTAACCAGAATTACAGTGTGTGAGAGTGATAACACCAGATTTCACCCCTGTTCCTCATTCACGTCTAAGATCTTGTAACACTAATGAGTCCACATGACCCCAAGGAGAAAAAATTGGGCCCGTATTGTATAGTTTTGCTTAGGGGTGTATACACTTTTGTTGCCAGCATTTTAGACATTAATGGTTGTGTGTTGAGCTATTCTGAGGGGACAGTAGATTTACAATGTTATGAAAGCTGTATACTAACTACTTTACATTGTATCAAAGGGTTGTGCATTTTTTAGACATTTTTTGGATATTTACACTGAGGGATTTTTGTTCAAATCTGATCTTTTATGCGGTCAGTCACACTACAAAAAAATACCCCGGTTTGTGCGCTGCTTGGCGCGTTTGTAGTAATTTGAAGAATTTTGTGCAATGGGAGTTTTCTTAACCAAATCATTCTGCGCAAGAGATTAAGAAAAAAGAGGGAAATTATTTTGGTTATGGAGAACTTGCTGCAATGTTGTCATTGATCACAAAAATAGGTTTTGTCCACATCTGTAAGTACCTGTCTCAAGTCTTGCAAGGCAAAGCATGACGTACAGGTGGGATATATGCGACCTGGCCATTCAGACAGCAATAGCTCAAATACATATCGGATTTAGAGCTTGTACGTACAAGGCCTGAGGCGCATTACGACTTGCAATGTGAATGTAGTCATAATAATGTTACATGAACAGATATATAAAAATATTAGTAGAAATGCGAGGGGTATACTAAGTTTTGACATTCAGTATGTTTAAGCTTCTTAAGTTCACAACACTTCCAATGGAAGTCAGTCATTCTGAAGAATTCTGCAACCGTAAGCATGTCTGCACAAAGAAGGGGTCGCAACGGGATGCTTGGATGAGTCCGGTATGAAAGAAGGAATGAACTACAACAGACTGGAACACGTCCTTTCTGAGGTCCAACATCAGTGTGTAACAAGAGGACAAAAGTGCCCACAGAAACTCCAACATCTTGTAGAAAGTCTACAGTATACTTTCTTCACTTTTTACTTCCTGATGGTGCCATGTGTCCCAATATCAATATGAAAGCTTGTTTTTCAAGGGTGTAAAGAGTGCAGAGCTGCAGAGGCATTGCCGTGATGACATCATCGTCAGTAACATTGTCATCATTTGTGGACATCGATGCGGCCAGCCATGCAAGGATGTAAACACGTGAAGGGGGAAGACACGATTTGTCCCGGCAGGACTCACACAAACACCTGTTGGTATACAGGAAAGGTTGTTACATTCCTATGTGTGTGTGGGTGTGTGTGTGTGTGTGTGTTGGCCATGTTTGAACAGATTCCAGGGGACCACACTGGATTGGCCTGGTTTTCAACACACACACACACACACACGCACGCACACAGCAGGTTATCTCCACATGGTTGGCGTGTTTTTTTGCCACATGATGAAATATTGAAGAAACAGAGGAGTGTATGTTGTGTGTAAGTGTGTGTGTTAAACTTGACTCTTTTTCATAAGCAACGTGATGAAATCAGAGGCCAAGTGTCTGACTTAACTATGGCCTGAGCGACACATACACGCTGCACGATTCCTGCACCCCCTGCGCAGCTTTGATCTCCACCTGATGCCACTTCCTGTGATTTTAATCTGCTTCCTGCGGTCTGCTCTGGTCTAGGCAGCGTGCTGGCAGCACCTCCAGGGCATCCCGCACCGACGCAGCCCCACGAGGAGCTTTGTGAGATGCTGAGCGACGCCTCAGGCTGCAAAGAAGATAAAACATCCTGGAGCAAATTGTTCATTTAAGCGAGTGTGCCTCCTCTGTGTTAAACGTTGATGAGATCAGCTGACCGTCAACAGTCTTTCATTGATATTGCCCTTATTGCAGCCGAGTGCCCGTAACTCATTGAAACTCCTGCACCTGCTGACATTGGCAAACTACTCCAGCCCTGTGACATTTTATGGGTTCTCCAGACTGCACGTTTCAGCTCTTTCCATAGTTGTTCAATTGAATTGAAGTTAGGTGGTTCTGCAACTGAAACCAAGCTTTTGGACACTGGGCAACACATTTTGCTTGAGAATGCCTTGATTGTTTTGATGCAGCAAAGCAGCCTAATCTCCACTTTTCTCCATGTGCCTTATTTATGACTTTTGTGATTTCTGACTTGTGTGACTTGCAAAAAGCTGTGGATTTGTCTCCCTTACGCTATCACAGCTGGCTTTGGGCGAGAGGCGGGATACACGCTGGACTGGTTGCCGGTCAATCGCAGGGCATGGTATTTTGTAATATTTTTTTTTTTAAACTTTTGGCAGTTTCAAGTTATTTTGGTGACCACTGAGAGTTTAGATTTCTTTCATGAAAGGATACCAACAATTTTATCCATGTCGGTAGTTGGCAACACAAATGAGTAGCAAGATAATTGTGTCTTGCCTACAGTGAAGCTTGGTGATAATGGGGTCATGGTCAGGAATTGCACGAGTACCTGCACTGGGAAGCTGTGGTTTACTGAAGGATGTATGCATTCCAGTGTGCACTGTGACAAGGAGCAACATGAAAAAGAGACCACACATACCTCCAAGAAGTGCCTTGCTAAGGAAAACAAAGGTGAAGGTGGTGAAGTGGCCAAATACTCCTCCTTCAGATGTGGACTCAATTGAGCACCTGTGGTGGTAGGAGAGCCAAGTGTCTAAAACCCACCATTTCCACCAGTGATTTCCACCAGTCATCATGGAGGAGTGGAAGAGGATTCCAGTAAAAACCTGTGCAGCCCTGGTGAATTCCATGACCAAGAGGATTAAGGCAGTGTTCGAAAACAATGGTGCCCACACTAAATATTCAGACTTTGGTCACAATTTGGACATGTTCACTGTGAGGTATACTCAAGTGTGTTGCCAGCTGTTTACACAATATTAGCTGTGTGTTGATTCCTTTTAAAGTCTATATTGCTACACAAGCTGTACTCTCACTACACTAAAGCATATTCGAGTTTATTTTTTATAATACTCCTTATCCTTGGAAGCCTGGGTGTTGCTTGTGCAACAACATGAAACTCAACTGGAAAGACAAAGCATTTTTTATGACTCGATGCGCTGTGGCGGAGTGAGTGTGTAAGTATGTGTGTGTGTCGGAGGTCAGCTGACCGAGACTGATGTCAGAATGGTGAGAACAACCATCGAGATGCTCTGCTTCGTTAATGAGTCTTTTGTGGCAACGGATGCTGCTGATGCAACACACCTGGGGAGACGCGTGAAGACGTGGGCTGATGCCATGCTCGTGTCTTTTCAATAAAGCCTGAAGTGGCAACATTGCAAGACTCCACTGATTGAGCATCACACTCAACATGATTGCACATTATTGCAAATGCTATTTGTTATTTCAGGACTGAGCGATGCATGTCAATTCTGTTTATTTATCTGTGCTAAAAACCCCCAGTGATTAGCTGTTTGACCCAATAGGCGGACATAACGCAAAGAAGTCAGCCTGTGATGTCACCAAAGTGCAATACAGTGAAAATGAAATCAATTAAATCAAATTAATTGGTTCTTTATTGTTATTTTTAGGACAGATTTTTAAGAGATTTTTAGGTTCCATCCATTTTCTATGCCACTTATCCACATTAGGGTATGCTGGAGCCTATCCCAGCTAACTTTGGGCGAGAGGCAGTCAATTTAGCTAACAATAAGCCCATTAAGCTAACATGCATGTTTTTGTTGTGAATTTCGGAGGAAGGAGTACCGGAGAAAACCCACGCAGGGGGAAAACATGTGTTACCGCCACCAGATCTAGGGGAATCTGGACCAGCAGCCTAAGTTACACAGGCTAGAGTGCACTGTGTAGCCAAGAAAATTACTGTCAACAATAGAGAGAGATCCAAAATTAGCGTCTTCTCCTGCCTGAGCTCTTTTATTAATTAGCAGTGCATGGCTGAACCTAACCGCTCTTCTCCATATTGAATCACTCCACACCATTATGCCCCCTCTGCTGGTGTAACCATGTAATTACACTTCTAAAGTGAAATTAACAGCAAATAGTAGTTAGTGAGGTTCAATTGATAACAAAACATGTGTGGGGTGCCTGTTTTAATTTACAATTCCGCATGTACCGTTTCCAACCTACTACACTCTCAACTGCTTTAAGAGATGTCTCCCGGCATCTAGAACCAATCTAATGTGATGTTGACGAAGAAAATGTGATCGTCAACGTAAACTCAGTAGCGTGTCAACTACTCAGTGTCTAGGCAGTTCCTGTCTGTATAGTCAAACACCTTAACATGTCCATACTAGGGCTTGATAACCATACGGTCCAGGACTGGCTAGGTAACAAGGTGCGACATATGGAACACCAGCAAACATCATATTGGTTCCAGGCCTCCAAGGCTGATAAGAAGGTTGTCCAAGGCGTTCATACGTGAGTAATTCACGTGCTTTTTTTTCTCTGCTAGACCTCCAATCTGACCACACCTCTTCATCTGGTGGTTCATCAGCAGGCTGATTGTTCTACTTGCTCATCTGACACCAACTCTTCCACAACTTCCTCTCTTACTTGCTCATCCCGTATTCCTTCCACTGGTGGTGTCAGGGCCACCAAAGGAATAAGGTTTGGTACCACCTCCAGTTCTGATTCAGGTGGGTGCTGGGTTCGAGCATTCTTCTGCACACTCTTCTGAAACTCTGGGGCTAGGGCATGGAGTTCACATTGTGGTCTGGGCTGAGGAGCTGTGGGTCTGACTTTCCGGCCATAAACCGGTAGGGTTCTGAGGCAATATGAGGCTTCATCTTCATCTGAGATTTCAATTTCCTGACCCACTGTCTCATGTGTGTCTGTCTGTTTTCTTCTGCGTTTGGCTTTGTTGGGCACCTCAAATGTATTGTTTTTAGTTTCCAATGGCAACTCATTTACAGGCAATAGCAGATTACGGTGCAGAACTCGGGAAGTCTGATCCCCTGTTTCAGATTGAATCCCGTATACAGGTCCATCTCCAACTTTTTCAACAACACGATGGATTCTTTTCTCCCAGTAAGCGCAAAGTTTTCCTGGGCCACCTCTCTCTGACATATTTCTGACAAGCACCCGGTCTCCTGGTTGTAAACACGCTGATCGTAGTATTTTTTTTCCCTTGGCTGAGCTCTTCTTACTGTTATCAGAAGCGATTTTAAATGCTTCCTGCATGCGATCAGCCCATTTCTGTGCATACTCGTGTCTAGATCTTGCTTCCTTTTCTACTTTTAGGTCAAAAAGCAAGTCAATAGGCAACTGTGGGTCTCTACCGTACAAGAGAAAAAAGAGCTGCCTCATGTCTCATGCAATTGTACGCGTGGACTATGTGGGGAAGGTGATCTTTCCATCCTGATTTTGTCTCTTCCGACAGTCTTCGGAGCATCTGTAGAAGTGTCCTGTTCAAGCGCTCAACAGGATTTCCATGTGGGTGATATGGGGTGGTTCGGGAATGGGAAATGCCTGCTAGTTGCTGAAGTCTCTGGAAAAGGCTATTTTCGAACTCCCGACCTCGATCATGGTGCAACTTTTCAGGGTACCCAAAGCGTGGAATAAAATGATCAAATATTTTCTCAGCCACTGTCCTGCCTGACTCATTTTTGGTAGGATAGGCTTGAGCGAAGCGAGTGAAATGGTAAACTAAAACCAAAATGTATTCATAGCCACCTTTGCTCGGTTCCAAATGGAAGTATTCAACAGAGATGAGCTCGAAAGGGGCGCTTGTTTTTATGCATCCCATGGGCTAGGTTGTTTCTGTTTAATGCACTGGCATCTGCGAGTAACGATATCGATAGTCTTCGATATCACGCTGCATAAATGGCCAATAAAATCTTTCTCTCACCAAATAAACAACTTTGTCTACTCTACCATGTCGCAGATCATCATGCAGGTGTTTTAGCATGGTCTGCTTCAAATTGCCAGGAGGAACCAACGGTCTATGTTGTCCTGTCAATCAGTACAATATTCCTTTGTTCAGTATGAGTCTTTTCCATTCATGTACGAGTCTGCGTGTTTCCACTTCCATTTGCTTCTTGTCTTCATAATTTGGCTTCCATCCTCTCTTTTTTAAGTTTATCACCTCCTTCATTTGAATATATTCTTTCTGAGCATCTGTTATACTTTCTGGGGAGATCACTGGAATACCTTCAGAAGGTGTGTCGTCCCAATCAAAATTCACCTCTAATGCAGCCATCCATGGCACATTACCCTCCTGTTGCGCTCGATCCCCCTGCCAGATGGCTGATATTACATCTGGAAGTATGGTCTCGGAGATGTCGGCCAAGTGGTCTGGATTTCAAGAGGTTCTGGATGTATTCCTTGACTTCTTTATACAATGGTTTAGGGACTGAATTGTAAGAGGTTTGGACCGGTGTTTTATCCCTTAAGTGAAGCTTCAGCTGCAACCCTGGGAGGCAACCAATATCGAAATCCTCCTTGGCAAACACATCGGACTCTTCATTTAACATGTCTCTCACAGTATTTTGTTCCTCCCCTTCCAAGTGCGACAAATCAACAGCCATTTTGGTTTTGCAGTTTTTTCCTTTCTCATTTTTCTGTTCTTTTGTTCTTCCCTCCGTATCTGTAGTTAGTTGTCCAAAGTGTGTGTTCACACTGGGTGGCTTGGTGCAAATTGGGAAACAGTTAACTGGTTTGCCTTCAGTGACTCTCTCCAGTGAGCCAAGAATTATCCTTTTTGCAAGTTAGATAAGTTTAGTAGAATTCTGCATTGGGATTTTAACACATTTTGTGGACCAGCTTGGAATATCAACTAA
This sequence comes from Oostethus manadensis, assembly GCA_024372805.1. NCBI lineage: Eukaryota > Metazoa > Chordata > Actinopteri > Syngnathiformes > Syngnathidae > Oostethus > Oostethus manadensis. Next base: position 4,938,128 of record QODF01000029.1, read on the forward strand.
GACTGGAAACAACTCTAAACCCTCAGGACATTTACTGATGCCATTGGGTTGAAATAGCGTAGTCCCACCCATGAAAAACCCCTTTAATCGACACTTTACCTCACAAATCTGTCTTGCTGGAATAACCATTCAAAGCTTCCATGTTCTCAAACTGAAGTATTGTCCTCAGGTGCCGAAATCTGGAGCGCAGAAACCAAGGTCTCAACTGCACTGTCACTGCCACTTAAAGCTTCTTTTAGTAAAGCAGCCGTATCTACTCCATCCCCTTGCTCCTCGTTTGTCTTGATTATTTCAGCCAAAACATTACTGCCTAACAGAGGATAGTTCAAACTGTTATGGCTAATCAACACAGGAACTTGTATAGTCACATGGCCATAAGTTTTGCTACAGAACTGGAGTTCAATCTCTGCCCATCCATCGAAGGGAACATCTGTGCCGTTTATTCTCAAGTGGCTGATCCGGAAGGAGGGATTTGAGTGGCTGAATTTGAGTTGGGAAGTGCCATTTCCATCCAGCCTTTTCCCACCATAGTCACCTGAGCACCAGAGTCGAGTAGCATGTTGAGAGGGATACCATTGAGAGCACAAGAGACTATACACCGCTTCCCTATGAGTTGTGCTAAGTGTTTTTGTTTTGGTGGTCCAGCTTTGCAGGGATTGACCGCTTGTGAATAGCAGCTGGGTGTTGTGGATTCCTCAGCCATCGAGGTCACTGACTTCCCCGCTCAAATGACCTCCCCTCATTTCCCGACATCCTCTTTTGAAGACAGCCCACAGCTCGATGGCCAGGTTGGCGACAACTAATGCAATGAGAGCAGCTCACCTTGTTCTGCGGTACAGTCACGGCATCTGGCCCTGGCTTCTGATGGTTGGGTCTGGGGGCCATCTTTTGGTGGAGAGGTCTTTAAAAGTTCCACCTTCTCCTTGGGTTTTATCATTTGGGCTAGATGTTTGGTCAGGGAGGATCCTTGTGCAGTCAGGTCTGCAATAGCAGCACGATTAGCCTGTAATTCATCATCAACTGTAAAGCGTTTAGCTGAATCAGGAGTCCAGCTGAGCAGTATTTATAGTCACAGGTCTAATTTTAGTCACTGTGCCAAAGCGTCTCAGTCTTTCTGCTTCTTCGCCTGTTGATTTGGCAATTTGGTCTAGAAGAAATCATCACTAACCTGCAAGTTTGTCAAAAGTGGTTTGAGATCATGGCGAATATGGTTGTTTCTATTATTTAAACCCTGATAGAGGGTATGCAGAAAGGTACCCTGAACCAGCTTCTTATCATAGTTAAATTCTGCACCGGGTTGTTGTGATTCAAACAACACACACTGCTTTAAACCCATTATTCGATACAGAAACTGTTGTGGACTTTCCTTGTCCTGTTGTTTGGCATTACTTAGCTCTTGAAAAATCTCAGTACTGTTTTTGTCCCTGATGTGTGCGCGGAGAAACCTCTTCATCTCATCAATAGTTAGATCACTTTTGTTAAATAACATTTCTCTGAAGGTGCCGGGATTTATGAGCTTAACTACTGATCGAATTACTTCAGACTCTGTAAAGCCTTCATTCAAACCTTTATCTATTTGTTTACAAAGGTTACTATAGGATAAATCTGACCCAACATTAGAAATTCGTTCACCATGTAGTTTGAATTCCCTGCGCGGAAGCAGAGCTGCGACATCCTTGAATCTCAGTATCTGATCACTGACATTGGAAAACAGGTTCACCCGATCAACAGGCATTTCACCGGAGCCGACATGTGCTTCTGCCAAGGGGTTCCCAGCTGGTGTCCCACTGAGTCTTTCTGTTAGTGATGCCCGTTGAAGAATGTCTGTTTCATCCAAAGATGAGTTGAGTTGAATGTCTCTGTCCTCCCGAAAGGATGGCTGCGCCTGAATATCACTGTTGGTAGGTATAGGATATGTGGTCGATGCTGTCAAAGTCGGCCAATCAACATTTATTGCCTGGACTTGTCTCGGTGGATGAGTGGTAACAACTTCTATCTCCAGCGACACGGCGTGGCCATCGTCAAATGCTCCAGTGTCTTGAGCCTCTTCCAAGAGAAGTTGAGCAATGCCTTTATCCCTTTAAGGTGCTAAATTTCTCAATTCTGATGTAGTCAACAACCCGGTCATACCAGTTTGGTTCAATCAGATCGCTCAGGTGGTGAGTGGGGTCGCGGTCCTCAATTGAACTCTCCGCCACAAGTAACTGACTTGCACTCAATTTGGAAAGATTCTTCAGGATCTTAAAAATCAACGTCCGCCATGGAGTGGCCATGACATCACACGTGTGGCTTCTGCTCTCGGGATGATGCACTGAACTACAGCCTTCCCTTAAGCTTTGGACAGGTTTTCCTTCCAAACCACTTCACCTGGCGAGCCCCCAATTGTTATCGGCACCAGATCTAGGGGAATCTGAACCAGCAGCAAAGGTTACACAGGCTAGAGAGCACTGTTTAGCCAAGAAAATTACTGTCTGTCATGGTATCGTCTTGGCATGGCGTAACGACCCCGAGGATGCGGAGAGCAGGACGCCAAGATGGTCAGGAAAATGATTCTTTAATAAAGAATAATGCTGCTGAGCAGCGGAAGCGAGAAACAAACGATAACCAAACGACAACTAATACGACAATGCTCCAACAACCGAGATACATGCTCACCTGAACTAAGTAAGTAACTAGTAAGGTTCAATTGTTAACAAAAATTGTGTGGGGTGCCTGTTCAATTTACAATTCCGTTTGCAACCTACTACACATGTAAACTCCACACAGAGATTCGAACCCAGGTCTTCCAGCTCTCCTGATTGTGTGGGAAACACTCAATCACAGTGTGACCCATTTTGAAATTGTGTTAACTTCTTTTCCTTTCGGCTTATCCCTTCAGGGGTCGCCACAGCGAATCAATTGCCTCCATCTAACTATTGGGAAAGAAGCAATGTTTGTGATGGAAGGTGTTACTTGGACTAGAAGTCTCCTGCCTGAGCAAAGAAGGACAAACAAGACCTATCTGTGCGCCAAGAGGCTGCCTAATTATTCTTCTTGTCCTTTTTTTCAAATGTACATGTTTATGTCTTCTTTTCCTTTCGGCTTATCCCTTCAGGGGTCGCCACAGCGGATCAATT